>ML798300.1:141209-154846 GCA_009831015.1 Picea engelmannii | reverse complement strand
AATTTGAGGCTTGATGGTCAAATTTGACTTGGTTGGAGTCTTCAAATACAACTGTAAACATCATGAAACTCATCCCACTTTCATATATAAGTGTAAACATGTCATTTTTCCAATATTTAATCATAAATTCACTCAAAAACACTGAAATAGATGCATTGGAAAATAATATGTCTAAAACCTATGTAATCATGAAAATGGTTTAATGTAAGGGTATGGGAAAGCAAAATATGGTTAAAAGTGAAGTGAAAGTGAAGTGAAAGGTTGGTAAAAAGATGGTACTTTGACGACCCAATAGTTCCCCTTTTGAGTACAAGATGAGCTAATAAATTAAAAAAATTTATAAATTTCATGTTGAGAACCCCAAAAAAATAATTATGAATAACCCCTATGCAATTGTGCCTCCCATTCTTGTCATGGTGAATCATATATTTATTTCATCTAATCACAATTTAGATAGACAAAACTAGACGAAATGTACCTACTATGTAATATGGGGTTGCCATACATGAGAAATGAGGAAACAACTCTCACATGGCCAAGATTTATATCGTTTTGTTATTCATGACATGAGGACTTTAGTATGTAAACACAAATTAGTTAATGACCAAGATTTATATTGTTTTGTTCTTCATGACATGAGGGATTTAGTATGTAAACACAAATTAGATTTGTATCATTTTGTTATTCATGACATGAGGACTTTAGTATGTAAACACAAATTAGTTAATGACCAAGATTTATATTGTTTTGTTCTTCATGACATGAGGGATTTAGTATGTAAACACAAATTAGATTTATATCGTTTTGTTGTTCATGACATGAGGGCTTTAGTATGTAAACACAAATTAGTTAATGAATATAGGACAAAATTCCACTAATCCAATGTGTTTGATTCTATTACAGAGTTTAAACATCACTGTGATAATGATAGAATATTTGTAACTAACAGGGTGTGACGAAAATGGTGTTTATAAACATGGTGTGACGAAACTGGTGTTTATAAACATGGTGTGACGAAACTGGCATACCACTTCATGACATCAATGAAGTGAGATAAAGAAGTGATGCATTTTGAGCTGCCAAACCTATTTTTCAATTAGTATTTTCATATGGTGACATTTGGAACTTCGTAGATGGTAGTTTATTAAAATGGGAAAACGGGGAGACTAAACGAAAAAAAGAAGGTAAAGAGAGATTAGAAAGTTGAAATTTGCATTTCTGATTTACTAACAAAAATGTCATTTCTTCCTTGGCATAGCATGTGGGGTATCAAAGGATTTAATTATATTAAAACGAGTTATATCAAGGGTTTTGGGGATATCTCAATCTAAAGGAGATGTCAGTTGAGTTCAATAATAAGAATTTTGATTTAATCAATTATTTTATTCTAGATTAAATTAATCCAATATCTTCCACTTATGTGTATTGTTCACATATATATTTTTTTTCATAGCATGTAAGTGTATGCTAGTTTGACTAACTATTGAATTTCATATTTATTATAGCCAAAAGGTGTATATTTAAATGTAAGAAGGTTGAATGGCTAAACATGGAAAGAAAAAATGTATCCTGACCATTCTAGAAAGGAAATGATTTTGAAAATGAGGTAAGTATCTATTTCATTTGAACTTGTTGTAATATAATCGTGATTGTGTATGTCATATTTTGTTATTGATATAATTATTAAAACTTATTTATAGAAGTTCAACATAATTGTGATTGTGTATGTCATATTTTGTTATTGATATAATTACTAAAACTTATTTATAGAAGTCCAATAGTGTATAAGAAGATTTCCAGAAGTTAATAAAAAATTTCTTATCTTGATGTGAGAAATAAATTCAAGAATAGGAAGATTTTACATTGATAAGAACAAGGAACAATATATTTTTAAATGGTTCCGTCAAATTTTATATTCTATTATATTTAGCAATTGTGAAGAAATAGAGGCAATTGTACCTAAAATTTTTATATTTTCTAGTTATTGCAAATCTTCCATTTGGTTACAAATGTTGATGATAAGCCTATGGTAGTTTGTCTCACCAACACAGATACTCAAATCTTTACTATGAAAATTTAATGACTTTGTTGATTTCCATTATTATTGTCCATTATTATTATTTATAAATTAGTATGTTACTACATGTCATAGGTTCACCAAATACATAAAGTAGCAAGCTCACATAAGCATTCAAACCATACCCTAAAACACTTTCGAGAAAAAACAACATCAAGGGGAGATCTTTTGGCTCCAAGAAATCTCAATCAAGTTGTAGATTACAATGTAGACTTTGCTAGAGCACCAATGATCATGTGCATTGGATTTAAGTTACATGAAAGGTAAAATTTACCTTTTATCTACTCCTAATACCAGTTAGGAAAACATGGAGCTCACTTGATATTCTTGGTTGTTCGAGACTTGGAAGTGAGCTCTTTCAACAATCTATCTTCTATCCAATGTCTATGGGACATGTCTCTTGAATATAGCTCTTAGATATAGATATGAATATGGATTTGGTTATGGCTATGCCTCTCATTTTTTGCTTCAATTGTTCCAGTAGTTACAAAATATTGCTTGGATTGACATTATTGCTTATATTATCCCCACCATCTGCTCCTTGTATCCATACCTTCTCTTTTCATCTTATGAAGGTGGTCTCTTTTAAAAATGTCACAAATTGGTCTTCTTCTAAGATATGCAGAATCAAAAGAGTTCACAAAGAGAACATAGTTCTCTTGTTCGTCTTGTTGGTTGTGGAGCTTGATTATCTTCCTAATTCAAAGGTTTGCTTTAGCCATGCTTGGATCCCATTTACTAATGGGGGGATGTGGGGGGGCTTTCCCACCCACTATTGTCGTCAAGGGGGTCCAGGGGAGGTGACAACAATTAATGGATCCCCCCGCCGCCCCCTTGGTGGGGAATTCGGGGACAACACCCCCGAAGAAAAAATTTGGGAAAAAATGTCGTGTAAAATATTGTAATTTCATAGTCAATCTAGACCGTTCATTATAATATCACAGACCTATTGGTATAAGTTATGTTAGGGTTTTTTTTCCCTAGAAGGAAACCCTCTTTTCATTAGGGAATTATATTGTGGTTGTGTATGTGAGTGAATATTGTATTATGAGAGAGGATATTGTGAGAGAGAGAAGAGGAAGTTATAGTGGTTGAGTTCTAGGTTGTATCCCTTCATTTGCTAGATAATAATAAAAAGGAAGGACCTGGAAATTTCTCTAGTGGCCGTAGCCCAGACTGGGTGAACCACATATATCTATATCTCTTTTTATTGTGTATCTTTTGTGTTTTATTTCCACATTTGTTTTATTTTATTGCTTCGCAAACCTGTTTTTCTAACACCTCTTACAACTTGATTCTTTCTCTATGTTTAGGCAGAATGATTTCTACCCAAAGAATGCAAATGTCAAATTCAACTTATTCAAGGTAATTATTTTTTTTAATGAACATAAGGGATTCCAACAACACAATTAACATGAGAATGACTCAGCATAAGTGTGTTCTCATAAACTCATTGGAAGTTCAATTACTCTTACCATTGGAATCTAATAGAATGAATTCACTCTTTGAAAAACATTTGGACTATCATACATATTGTAATTCATTTTATGTTTGAACAATAATGAATTAGTTGATAACATATCCATTCTTACTATTTGATTCATCTTACTCAACCATTATCCTTGACAAAACAACCATATTCTACATATGATTAATTTGTTTCTCATCTTGTTTGACCAACACGTTTATTTCTTCTTGGCTACCATTTGACTTCTTTTAATAATTTAATTACTTTAGCAAATTGGTTTCTTGTCTTTGCCAAAAACAACTTATTTATCAATCTAAATTAGCTTCAAATTGCATTGAATTCCAATTAGGTAGTCAACTCCTTCTATGGCAGTGGATTTCACTTTGTGGCTAATTCTCATTGGCAAATCGATTTCTTTATGTCAATTCCATTTATTATTAGGAAAGTTAGTTCTTCCAATTGATTTTTTTTCAATGCATTTAATTAATAGAGTCCATTAAATTTTGGGAAAATGAATCTATTTCTATGATATAGAAATTATATGTCGTAGCTTCTTTGTCCCTACTCTTGGCATCTGTTGGAATATCACCAAATCCCCAACAATAAACGTATATATATGTTATAGTGTTATGTCCCTTTGATGGCTAACCCTTTCAAATTCATTGTTGGTTTCCATAGCTAGATTCAATAAGATGGGGAATGGTAATTGATCTTTCATCTACAAGTTTGGTTGATTTATATTCTCAACTCTTGTGGGCCAAGATGAAGCCCTTGGAATTCAATCTTCAAGGTAATTTTCCTCTCAACAACTAATCATTGCTTTATTTCAAATTTTGAATCATCACTTTTGAAAACAAAGGCATTTGACCTTTATACAAGGATTGGAGGAGAGGTCACCATGAAGTGGGATCTAGGAATTATGTGAGTTTTTATCAATAATACTTTAAATAAGGACTTGATGTCAGGAAAGAAACACCCTTTGAATTGGAAGTAGAGAGAGAATATTTCATCTAGTTGCAAAAGAAATTCTAAGATGCCTCAAGATAGATGTAGGAGACAACAATATCTCCTATAGGAATGAAATTTGCTTCTACAACCTCTTCATCAACTACATAGTAGTATTACAAAATTCACTTATGTAGTCTCTTCATCAGCTTATGTTATTCATTGATGACTTTTTCTTGATAATAATCATAGTCATTTGATTGGTTGGATTCAAATTCAAATCGCACCTCACAATATAGGGGCTTTTGAGTCCTGCAAAATATTGACTTTTACACTTCTACCTTTGACTTCTCCAATTGTGGAGTAACTTTCTTTTTTAATACCCATGCCTCTATAAAGAACATGTCTATAATGGATATTAATATTTCCAATGCTTATATTACCTCACGACTCAATTGGTCCATGAAACATGTCCTCTTCTTGGTGCTTTAAAAAACTAGTCAAAATTTCTTTTGGAAGAAACATAATGCAAACTTTTACCTCCTAGGTATTCTTAACTTCTTCTGCAACATAAATTTTTCTTCTATAGCATGATATTTTCATCTATGACATGTTTCTTTTCTTACACAACTCACTATTTATTCCTGGAAACCTTGTATAAATTCCTTCCAAGAGTGAATAAATATATTTCACCACAAATTTCATTACAATGGTGCTACTATGAGAATTGTGGAACAATATAACTCTACTTCTTAATTCATTATTCCCTCCATATTATGCTACATATTTGAAATCCATCCCTATAAAATATTTATTGGAACAATTGTTATTCCTTGTGATATAAGTACACGCATCTCTTCCTTCCCCTTTACCTTTACTCTTCAAACTCATGTCTTAAATGTACAGTTCTCGAGATGAAGTTTTGTATGAATCCTCCAACACTTAGCTTATGAATGTCCATTTAGCTTGTAGTGGTTTATGATATATCTTGATATTACTTGGCACTTTCTTTTTATGCATGTTATTATGAATGTTGTGGTGGCTTGAGGAATTGGTCCTTGGATCCTCTTTCTTCTTCTAAAGACAATCTAGCCTTTTTTTCAAGGCTAACTTCGTCCAATAGATTGTCACTTGATGACCTCTCATATGAGAAAAGGACATGCAAAAAAGTGCCAATAATTATCAACTTTGTGACCTTTCTTTTTATAGAAGAAACAAACAAGAGATGCTTTACCATACCCCTTTTATTTTATTTTTCTGCTTATAGGTTTGTTTGCTTGGTTCTCCATGTATTAGTGTAGTTTTTATGGTAGAATCATCCCTTGGCTATCCTTATTCACTATTCCACAAGCATGTTCAAGAGTAATGGCTTATTTTCCAATCCATTTCTGTTGCCTTTTCTTCAACCAAAGTGGTGTTTTATTTGGTACCTATTACATCAGTAAAGGTAATATTGGTGCTCTTATCTTGAGTTAAAATTTAAAGGGATGGATTGCATTCACTTACTTCCTCTTTTTCACCAAAGCCTAACCCTTTAATATTTATCCTAGTTTTGTCTACAATGGGGTTTACAATCCCTTGGATTCTTTGGCATATCCCATAGCCATTCTAGACCATCTATCTCATTATCTTGGAGCCTATGACTCTTTCATGATTTTCAAAATTAACAAATGGGTCTTCCGAAACAAATTGAGAAAGTTTCTGAAAGGTGAGCTTACCATACTTGTCTTAGTCATGGTTTTGGCTTATATAGTAGTAATGGAAAGTTATTACACTTCATTGGTCTCTTGTATAGCTACTTGTAACTTAGTCAATGCCTCCTCATTTTCTATTAATTTTTGGTATAGTTAAACCATCATTCGAGTAAGTAGTTGTTCTTGTTGATCATCCAGATATGTCATTTTTTCTCCCAACTGCAAAAGTTAAAATTTGTTCTTGTTCCAATATTCCATAATAGTGGTGAGAGAGTCTTGTTGTTTGACCATGGTTTCCTTTAATAATGTCAACAATATTCCATAATTCTCAAATTTCTCTTCCAAGTCTGCTACCCTCTTGTCCAAATTTTATAATTTCACCTTCAAGTTTTTATTCTCCACTTAGATCCACACATTAATGATCCTTAGATCTTCCAACCTTTCTCTTCTCAGTTCCTTTCCCATGTTGGATCTTTCTTTCTCCTCAAATTGTTAACCTATTCGTCAAGCTCATGAATTCAACAACTTTTATATCAATATGATCTAAAATGGTAGGCCAATCCATCTTACCAACATGCATACTAAAATATTTAACTATGTTGATTTCTTTGTTGTTGTGCATTATTTCAATTATCTATTAGTAATTTATTGCATTCCATGGGTTCATAAAATATGCAAAATAGATAGTTCACACAAGCATTCAAACCATATAACATGACAAATTTACCCTATTATTAACCCTTTTAGGAAAAAATGACAACAAGGTGAGGCTCTTTTTGGCTCTAGGAAATGTTATTCAAGGTGTAGATTACAATGCAGGGTTAGGTATAACATTGATGATCTTTTGCATTGACTTTAATCTATACAGATGTAAATTTAGCTTCTATTTATTCTTAACACTAGTTAGGAAAACCTAGTGTTCAAGTGTTATTCTTCATTTTTTTAGGACTTGGAAGTGAGATCTTTCGATAATATTCCTTTTATCCAACGTATTTGGAACATGGATCTCACCTCTAGTTCATGGCTATAGATATGACTCTATATATGGCTCTAGATATGGCTCTGACTCTAATTTATGGCTTCAATTGTTCCAACAATTACAAGAGATTTCCCATTGACATTGCTTCTTATATTATCCCTGCCATTTTTTCCTTCAATCTGAACCTGCTCCTTTCATCTTATGAAGGTGTTATCTTTTCCAAAATTCTACAAATTGGTCTTCTTATGAGATATGTAGAACCAAAAGAGTGCACAAACAGAACAAATTTTCTCTCCTCTTCCTTTGACAACCTAGTTCACATTCTCTGTTTAGGAAGAATGATTTTTACCCTAAGAGTGCAAATGCCCAATTCAACTTATTCAAGGCATTTTTTTTTTATCAATGGATAGAATGGATTCCAACAACACAACTAACATGAGAATGATTCAATATACAATTGTGTTCACATAAAACCATTGGAAATCCAATTACTCTTAATATATGCATCTAACAGAGTGAATTCACTCTTTACAAATCACTGGGACTGTCATACATACTCTACAATTTATTTGATGGAAGAATGAATTAGTATATGATAGAACTATTTATGGTAGCAGATTTGTCTTACTCCGTGATTCTCCTTGACAAATTGACCCTCTTTTGGTAGTAATTAATATCTTCCCAACTCATTCAAATGTCAAGCTTCTTTCTTCATGGTTGCAATTCAACTTCATTTAATTGAGTTGATTACTCCTTGGAAAAACAATTTATTGTATTTTCCAATCAAATTCTTATTCAACAATTCAAATTAGCTTCAAATTGCACTGAATTCCAATTAGTGAGTCAACTTCTTCTATGGAAATCAATTATCACTAGAAAACTAATTTATGGTCAATGAGTCAGTTTCTTCTTAGGTAAGTTGATTTTTCCATTCCCCAAGTCAATTAATTTGTGGTTAACTCATTTCTTCAATAGTGTCCATTAAATTTTTGGAAAATGAATCATTTCTATGTTGGAGTGATTCTCTATAGCAGTTGCATTAGCCTTGCCTTTGGCATCAATTGGAATATAATCAAGTCCTCAATAAGTAAGGTGTATCTATGTTACAGTGTTTCATCTCTTTGATGGGAAACCCATTAAAATTCATTATTAGTTTCCTTAGCTAGCTACCATATGATGGCGAATGTCAATGAATTTGTTGTCTAAAAGTTCAATTGATTCTTCTTCTCAATTCTTGTGGGTTCAAAATGAATCCCTTGGCATTTAGTCTTCAAGGTAATTGCCTTGTCACCAATGAACCATTTTCTTCAGTCAAATGTTGAGATCGACTCTTTAAAGGAATTCAACCATTATACAAGTATTAAAGGAGAGGTTGCCATGAAGTGGGATCTAGGCATTATGTGATATTTTCTCAATAGCTTTTAAAAAAGACTTGATATTGGGAAATAAACACCTTTTGAATTAGAAGTAGAGAGGAGATTTTATCTAGTAGAAGCAATTTGAAGATGCTTCAAGAAAGACATAGGATACTACATTATCTCCCATAGCAATGGATTCCACTTTCACAACGTGTTCATCAGTTACGAACTTTGCTTCTACAACCTCTTCATCGACTTCCATAATTGTTAATAAATTTATCTTGATCAAAATCATAACCATTTGTTTATTTTGGGTCCATTTTGATCAAATGTAAAGGTACATCAGATGATGCGTGGTTACATATGCATTTAACCAATTTAAATAAGTAATGCGAGAATTTACCAAAATTAAACAACATTAAAAATGAAGAACACTATTCAATGTGATCATCTTCTTTGGTATGATATTTTATTTATTATTATTATTGTTATTGTTATTATTATTAGTATTATTAGTATTTACATGTGGTTCATGGCACCGGATATCGGTGCTCGCTACGTCCACAAAAAATCTCCCCAAAATCAATGAGAGAACATGAGGTGGTTGAGCATTTTCATAGTATTGAGGGCTCAACAACAAGAGCATATTATAAACCCATTAAATGGCACAACATGTCACTCCAAGGATTTGAACCTGGGTGGGAAGGGTAACAATCATTCCTCTCAACCACCCAAGCTACATCCAATGGAATTTTTATTTTTTATTATTATTGATATAATTAAACTTTTGCGAATCATATTTCTTTATTAATTTTGTTACATTAGTTTGAAATTTATGTAAACTTGGCTTTTAATTTGGTATGAATCGACAAATGAACTCCCATGTTAAACTCTTTTTTGGGACAACTAAGGGATTAAGACCCTCTCCTGGCATTTAACTTTAAACCATTAAATGTTGAAGAGGAGGAACATATCTCAAGGTCATGGCATCATTATACCAACATGAATACCAATGTAATGGGGTTGGTCATTTGCCACGTAGATTGTCTGATTATCACCTTTATTCCACCAATTTTTAAATTCTTTGTCTTCTTAAAAGTGAATTGCAATAGAAGAAGGATATGATCTCTAAATATACATATTCACACCTACACATGAGACCCCTTTACTATTAGGCCAAATCAATTAAATACATATTTACACATTACATGTACATTTAACCCCATTTATGCCCATTTAAGATCATATCATATAAATTTAATCCTATATATACCCCTTAGATCATAACAATTTATTATATAAATAAAGAAATAAACAAGTAACAAGTGTTCATTTGTAAAATTTTATTTTTTCTATTATATATTAATAACAATCTTGGTTCATACAACCACATCAATTATTATCAAAGAACAAATCTCTTGAAAGCACCCAAAAAAAACCTAAATTCCTCATACACTACAACTCCTTTTCTTCATATCTACACCATTATATGCTTAAAAGTCATTTTCTTAATATCTACACCATTGATTCTTCACACTTGATCTATGTCATCGTGAGACTTGCTCCTTCATAAATTGATATATGCTTACTTTTAGGTTTGTCCCTCGATAGATCAACTCATTTCTATACCAACACGCTTTTTTACATCTCAATGGCTCACTTGATTGTGAATATTTTTTATTATTAGTGACTCTCTAGCGAAGTAATGCATTATTTTCTTCTACGCAGGAGTTGTCCAAGCTCCAAGGGCTCTCTCACCCACACACCAAAATATCTTTATTCTCTAGTGAGTGGAAACCATAATATTTCAGATATACAATCACATCCTTTTTCATGGTCCGTGCTTCTCTTTGATTTAAGCATTTATAACTTTCATGAAGCTCTCTATTCCCTAAATTGTGTGCTTTCTTTTGTTGATTTGAACATATAAATCCAAATGAAATATAAAAAATCAATTTACATTATTATTAAAAATCAATTTTAATTTATGATATTTATTTTTTATATAGTTGATTAAAAAGATTATTAAAAAAATATAAATATAATTTTCATGAATAAGATTTAAATTGGTTTTAAATTATTAAACTTTATTGCGTTATCAATATCAATGTTGTATATCTCGTCTTGGGGAAAGTATCGGCGAGGGTCTGGAATGTAACTTCTCGGTCACATCGGCAGAAAAAATTGGAATATCTCGGAAAATGTCGCAAGACAGGGGTCTAACTCGAAATATCTTGGAATATTTTGAATATATCAGACATGTGTTTAACTCGGAATTTATTAGAATATCGGCGATATATCGAAGAGATATACACCACTTATCAATATATCGTAAAAATATATATTACAAACATGAAACACAAAAATAATAGACGAGGATATAATTATTGAATTGTTCCAACATGACGACAAAACTCTAGTTCATGAGCCTCAAGTTCGAACTACATTGCATAAATGCTTGATTTTTATAAAGAATATATCACTTTTCTCTCCAATAAAGAATTTTTCTTGCTCTACTTCATGGCATGCTTTTGATAGACATGGATCTTCATTGATATGTCGTATTTCTCTACTTTCTTCATATTTTTGAAGTCAATTGTCCAATCTTGTGAGGGAAAAAGACAAATATGAGTTATTTATGTTCATTTACGAAGGCAAAATTTTCAACATGGGAGCAAACATCAACGATACCACTTGCACCGAACAATACATTTATTGACAAATATGAGGAGCAAAGAACATCATTTTGATCAGTCTATTACATGAATTTTTCCTTTGATCTTCAAAATTACTGTTGAAATGTCGTCAAAAGGGCCAAGGGAATTAAAATGGAAGCATGTGCTTTCTTCAAGTGAGCGCATTTAGCATGGTTAAATTACACACACATAATAAAACCACTCACATGTGTTTGCATGGCTATGCATGTCCTCACATGTGTTTTCATGCCTATCCATGTCCAAGCATGTGTTCGTATGGCATCTCTACTCCATGCATTTCTTTGCATGGCTGTCTATTCATGTCTTGCATGTAATCTAATTCTCATAAAGGAACTAGAGTTGTAATCTAATACAAGTAAATGGATTAGGATTTAGGATGCCACATAATGCCTATATATTGTGTTGAATGCATATGTGGAGTAATGCTCTTGCAATATTGGAGTTTTCCTGAGGAATACAAAGACCAACTTCCGTGGATGTTTCCCACATTGGAGTTTTACCATGTAAATACTTCTCTCTCTCTCTCTCTCTCTCTCTCTCTCTCTCTCTCTCTCTCTCTCTCGTCTTTATTGCTTTACTAATTATTGATGAGTTTAGACCGGTTGAATTTCATTATATTGTTTTGCATATTTCTTGGATCTAACATGGTATTGGAGCCACTTACTGAGCTCTTTCTCCTTGCACAAGTCCTCTTTTGAATTTTATGCATTAAGTTTCAGTGGATCTATTATTTAGGGACCCCTTCGCTTGTGAATTTGCAATTTTGTCTATACAACCACTTCTATTTTCACCGGATATGTGCATATCTCACCTTTTCTAAGCAGTTTTTCACAAATATGACCTCATCATTGTCACCACAATAGAGGAATATGTCAAGGTTGATTATTCACTTGTCAAATTTGGATTTTGTTTTTTGAGATCTAAATCAATTTTCCTAGTCTAGCCTAGGTCATTATTATTTTTTTTAAACCTAAAGTTTTTAGGAAATTTTCTAGGTTTGGTGGTTTACCAAGCCTATTTTTTTTACTGAGCCTATTGTTGGAAGATTGGTTGTTGTCATTGATGTCAACCCTAGTCATGGGTTTTGGACCGCAAGATTGATGAAGGTATTTGGACATGAAGGAAAATGCACATGTAGATAAAGACCCATGGATGGATAGTATACATCACGTTTTTTCTAGTGGTATGTGGCACGTCACATGGATCCTCATGGTTGAGGAGAAATGAATTTTTGAAGATGACAAAGTGAATTGAAGAAGGAAGTACATGTAGGCCCTGAAGATAATTAAAGAAAAAAATTACAAAATAAGAAATTGTCAGATCTGCCCTAATGTTAAAAGGAAGTGACGTAAATGGTATAAATAAATATCATTATACATTCATTTAATACACAAGTCGAATTTCATAGGAAATCAGAAGTAAAGAAGGCTGTATTTCAAAAGAGGATGAAGTGTTTTGGTAATGTGCTCTAAGGTATGTTATTTTCAGGTCATCTTACCATTGTTTCTATAACTTTGTTTCTAGAACGATTCAGATGGTGAAATTGCTATGGTATTGAGAAGACATATCAAGGTACCTGTGGTAAAAAGTTCAGCTCTTGATTCACTATAATTATGGAGATACACTCTGTGAAAGATAGGGTTTTTGACTAGCCCTAAAGCTAGTCAATAAACAGGTGTTCCAGATAAAATAGTCATAACGTCTTCATAGAGAATCGAAATGAAGTGGGACGAATTGCATTGGAAATAGTACGTACTTTGGTTTCTTGTGTGCGAGTTTCAAAATCTGATGTTAAATATTGAGCGTGGGGCATTCTATGCAAGTTAGGTCTCCTGAATCAACCAAAATTGGACAAAGTCTACCATTCTCTCTATAACTTGTTTTTGGGTGGAAGGAAGGAGCAAGGATGGAGAGTTCAACTCTCTCTTGATATTAGAGGATTGTATCTTCCTCCTGTAGGTTTATCCCTCCCTTTAAATTTGGAATTTGTAGCTACCTTTGGAAGTCATTACTTCCCTTGAACAATAACTATTGATTATTTATCACATATTGTGCATGGTGTATTGTGGTGTATTGGTGTAACTCTTATACTATTGTTCATTTCTCATTGGATATAGTTGAATGGTTTAAGTATAAGTTGAAAAATGTTTTAAATTGTAATTGATACTGATTCACCCCCCTCTCAGTATCAACAATTGGTATCAGAGCAGGTTGCCTTCAAAATAGTTTAACCACTGGGAGGAAAATCCTGAGCAGAGATGGATGACCATGAGCACATTTCAAATGGGATTCAAAAATTTGATGGAAGAAATTATGCATACTGGAGTGATAGAGTGAAAACTTACCTAACAAATTTGGGAGTAGACATTTGGTACTCAGTTGTAAATGGCTATGTAATC
>ML798300.1:119965-141159 GCA_009831015.1 Picea engelmannii | reverse complement strand
GGGAGTAGACATTTGGTACTCAGTTGTAAATGGCTATGTAATCCCAAATAATGCTCCAATCGATCCAAATGAGAAGAAGCTTATGAGTTGTAATTCAAAAGCCAGACATGTTATTCTAGCAGCATTGGCACCAACCATTTCTATCAAATTGATGGGTTGCAGCACTGCTAAAGAGGTATGGGAGAAACTCAAGAGTATCTACGAAGGTGATCCAAAAGTTAAGCAGGTCAATATGTTAATGAAAAGGAAGATATTGCAACCTATCTTCTTAGAGTTGATGAAATTGTTAATGCTATCAGAGGATTAGGTGAAGAACTCGATGAATCGTTGGTTGTACAAAAAGTGTTGAGATCACTTCTCTTGAAGTATGATGCTAAGGTCTCTTCCATTGAAGAAACTAGGGACTTGACCAAAATGACAATGGATGAATTACATGGGTCTCTTATAGCATATGAAATGAGAACAGGTACAAAAAGTGACCAGCCAAACAATGAAGCAGCCTTTAAAGCCATAAAGAAGAAAAAATACAAGGATAACGACCTTGATGAAGAAATAACAAATTTTGTAAGAAGGTTTCAGAAGGGAAGTGGAAGATACGAAGGTAAGTCTCCTCTTAAATGCTTTAACTGTGGTAGAATAGGACATATTGTTGAAAACTGCTACTATAAAAAGAGAAGTCTCAACAATAAAAAGAGATTCTACTCCAAGGATGATGACAGCTCATCAGATGAGAGTGATGAAGAAGATAATGATGGAGGAGAAGTCCTCTTCATAACCCAAGAAACCCAGGATGATGATCACAAGAATTCTAAAGAAGAAGAAATCATTTGTGAAGAATATTCAGACGAATAAACCAACCTTGATTCCTTTTGGGGATACAAAGACAATGTAGAAAGTGAACAAGAAGATGAGAATCTTGAAAAGTTGAAGCATGTTGAAAATCAAAATAGCAAGCTTAGAAACACAAACATAATACTAAAAGGTGAATTGAGTAGTTGTGAAGAAGAGAATTACAAGCTTGAAAAGACCATTAATAGCTTGAAGGAACAATTAGAAGATTATGAGAAATTGAAACCAGAATTGGATCACACAAAAGGGGAGCTACTATTGACAACAAAAAAGTTGAAGAAGTTCAAAAAAAGAACTGAAAAATTAGATGAGATCCTTAGCAATCAAAGATATCCAAATGACAAGATAGGACTAGGATACAATGACAGTTTGAAGACAACAAAACAAGAGAAGGAAGATGAAAATGATGAAACCAACACTCCAGAACAAGTTGAACAACAAGATAGAAGACTATAATTCAGAAGGAATGAGACATCAAGAAGATCCTCTCCCATCAGGTATGAAAGAAATCATTATGAAGGAAACTACAGAAGAATAGATCATGAACCCAGATGGACCACACCACAAAGAAGATCACTTACTCCCAGGTATCAAAATTTCTTTCTTGGACATTGTTATACTTGTGGAAATTTTGGACACAAGGGAATCAATTGTAGAATCAATGAAAGGAATAACTATGCAAGCTACATGAATGGTGAAAATAGTAGATATGGAAATGTCTGTAGACCTATCAACAGAAATTATAATCCATTTGACCCATTAATGGATCAAAATTTTGTATGTTACAAGTGCAATAATCTTAGTCATAAATCACGAGATTGCAGAGAGATGAAGGAAGATAATCATATGCCAAATGTCTATATACCAACTACAACATGGAAAAGGAAATAAATTCCATACAATGAAAACTGTCAAATAACATTGGTCGCTAAATAATGCAAAGAAGAAGATGAATGGTTCATAGACAGTGGGTGCTCATCTTATATGACCGAAGATCAAAGCAAATTTGTCAGCTTGAAGAAAAAGGGTGGAAATGTTACATTTGGAGATGACTCATCTACTAAAAAACTTGGAAAAGGAATTGTAAAGCTTGGAAGTGAAAATGTAAAAGCAGGAAAAGTCCTATTGGTTGAAGATCTTAAGCATAATCTCCTCAGTGTTAGTAAAATGTGTGATCAAGGATACACTCTTACGTTTGACTCCCGAAAATGTAAAATCAGAAAAAACAACTCAGGAAGATTGGTTGCAACTGCAATAAGAAGACTGAACAACATATACATCCTAGACATGAAGAGGAGAGAGAAGATACAAGCCATAGAAAAGGATTCCAAGGAAGAAAATGTCCCAAAGACCAAAAATAAGGATGAAGTATTATTGAGTGCCACATGTTCAGGGGGAGCAGCCCCAAAGAAGAGAGTTACCTTTTGCCATTAAACTCAAGGGGAGAATCCCTACCCTTTGCCATTGATGTCAAAGGTGAAGAGAAATTGGGATCATCATGATAGGGGGAGCATGAGTGTTTCCATCAATGACAAAGGGGGAGATTGTTGGAAGATTGGTTGTTGTCATTGATGTCAACCCTAGTCATGGGTTTTGGACCGCGATATTGATGAAGGTATTTGGACATGAAGGAAAATGTGCATGTAGATAAAAAGACCCATGGATGGATAGTATACATCATGTTGTTTCCAGTGGTATGTGGCACGTCACGTGGATCCCCATGGTTGAGGAGAAATGAATTTTTGAAGATGACAAAGTCAATTGAAGAAGGATGTACATGTAGGCCCTGAAGATAATTAAAGAAAAGAATTACAAAATAAGAAATTGTTAGGTCGGTCGTAATGTTAAAAGGAAGTGACATAAATGGTATAAATGAATATCATTATACATTCATTTGATACACAAGTCTAATTTCAGAGGAAATCAGAAGTAAAGAAGGCCGGATTTCAAGGGAGGATGAAATGTTTTGGTGATGTGTTCTAAGGTATGTTATTTTTAGGACATCTTACCATTTTTGCTATAACTTTTTTTCTAGAACGATTAAGATGGTGAAATTTCTATGATATTGAGAAGACATATAAAGGTACCTGTGGTAAACATTTCAGCTCTTGATTCGCTATAATTATGGAGATACACTCTGTGAAAGATAGGGTTTTTTACCAATCCTGAATCCAGTCAATAAACAATTGTTCCGGGTAAAACAGTCATAACTTCTTCATAAAGAATCCAAATGAAGTGGGACAAATTGCATTGGAAAGAGTATGGAATTTAGTTTATTGTGTGAGAGTTTCATAATCTAATGTTAAATATTGAGCGTGGGGCATTCTGTGCAAGTTAGGTCTCCTGAATAAACCAGAATTGAACAAAGTCTACCATTCTCTCTATAACTTGTTTTTGGGTGGAAGGAAGGGGAAATGATGGAGAGTTAAACTCTCTCTTGATATTGGAGGATTGTATCTTCCTCTTGGAGTTTTATCCCTCCCTTTACATTTGGAAGCTGTAGCTACCTTTGGAAGTCATTACTTCCCTTGAACAATAACTATTGATTATTTCTCACATATTGTGCATGGTGTATTGTGGTGTATTGGTGTAACTCTTATACTATTGTTCATTTCTCATTGGATATAGTTGAACGGTTTAAGTATAAGATGAAAAATGTTTTAAATTGTACTTGATACTGATTCACCCCCCTCTCAGTATCAACAATGTTTTCTTCCGAAGCTAATAACTTTTGATATGGGAGGCCTTTTTGGGTGAATGTTTTTTCTATGGGTTCAGTTTTCCACCATCTTCAAAACCAACCTCCTCTTGCTCCTTTCCATTTCCATAGGGATCATATTTTTAGTTTATGGCCTCCATTTTTTGAAAATTCACACGCGGGGTTTGTTTTAAGGTTCGTTTTTTCTTCCAATTACAAGTGTACGCCTGCATTTCACGCCAATTTGTAGGTGTAAGGGTGGATTTATGAGTTAAGTGGTTCGATTTTCCACTTTGAGGGATGATTTGTCTTATTTTTGCAATGATCTACTTCGTTGGAGGCCAAATTTATCTATTAGAGGCCAATTTATTCAACTCGAGGGTTTCAACGGACCATACGAACTACGCTTTCTCTCTACAGGTTGAATTTCATCTAAGTTATGTAGCATTTTTCCAATGGGGAGGTTGATTTGGATGTTTAAGGGTCAATTTCTCAAAGAGGGGAAACTTTCTCAGCTATACGACCATCGATTTGTTGATCAGAGGGTCGATCTACTTGCTTAGAGGGGCAATTCGACCATTAGAGGGTTACTTTTCCCAAATTTGAGGGTTGATTTTATTGATGGAAGGCAGATCCGAGGGTTTTTCACTCCATGTGTGTATGACCACATCCATACAACCACATTTTCCTTGCTCACGCATTGTTTTTATAGCCTTAATTTCCACCTTATAGGCCAGAGAGGAAGCCGTAAGAGGCTAGAGGCCAGAATACATATTTTTCCTAATGTTTGAAACTTTTTTGAACCGTTACTGAAATCCTCATGGGACACCTAGTACGCAACAAGTGAGGCCCTCGCTGGACACTAGTGGCTCAACAAGTGAGGCACTGTCAAACTTCTAGAATCAGGGCGTTATGAGGTGAAAAGTGAGGGATGAGTTGGATCTTCGTGTCAAGGGCCTAGGAAATCACATCATTCGAGTCTCTAGTGGTCTCTAGAAGATCTAGAAGCCTCTCCTAAGCCTCCGCCAAGAGATATATAACAAAGGAAAGTCTTGGGAAAGAGGGTTAAGGATTGAATAACATTGTTATGATGTCCAACTACAGAGGTATCTATCATCAAAGACAGAAGTCATTGAGCCTATCCTGATGAAAGAGAGGCAAGGAGAGGAAAGGAGTAAGGAGCTTAAAGGAGGATGCATCTTCATCAAGTTGAGGTATGAATTGATATGTATTATTTATATTTCATTAATAGATAATTTGGTTTTCCCCTATTCTATTTGTGTCTTTCTCATAAATGAATTGGATTTGATTACATAAATGGTTAATCAACTTAGATCTAAAAGATTTTGATGATTCCTAACACTAGAGAGAAAAAGGTTTGGTAGTAGTTATTACTTGTGTGTAGGAAGCATGTGGTTGGAGCTGGAGATGGAGTTGCATATCTACACCATCCATGATATACATGAACAACCACCAAACAAAGGTATGCCTATCAACCCATATTATGTGTAAAAGGAATTGCTTTCCTTCTAGATATAGGAGAACCATAGGAAATCTAGTCCATTTATATAAAGGATTGCTAGGCTAATCCTAGGGAGATATTGTTGATCATTCAGTGAGATCCATGTGAGAAACATTCCATAAAATATTGGCAACCATACTGGGGAAGAATTCTTCTCTAGTCAAGTCTCTATGCCTGCCTCTTCCTCTGTTTTTTGTGATTTTCATTTCAGTATTTTTCAGTCATCCCAGGGTCTAGATCTAGTAGATCTAGTAGATATGAACTAGATCTAGAATATCTATAGCAGGCCCACCTTTCTCAAAAAGAAAAAAATTTCATACCCTCGTGTGTTGCACTATACATGTCCAGAGAGCCCCACTCGCTTGTTGACATGCATGTGTCCTACAAGGCCCTGTAATAACTGCATATTTGTAGTGTAAAATATAGGCATTTCATATTGGGACATCCTCTGAGTAGGTATGATTATACAATGGCCTAATTGGATCTTGTTTTGCCTCTATTTCAGTTTGTGACTATCACATAAATTACTGTCAAGGTTTTTCTTGAGTGCATTTGTGTGGATTATTTGTCACTTCTTGGATAGTTTCCCTTTATGTTTGAGAATTCCAATGAATTTGGGCCGAGAATCCAATAGATCTGAAGAGATCTATTTGTTTTTATCATTGGTTTTTTTATTTGTCCTTGCATGACCTTTGTTCTTCATTGAATCTTCCCTCCTAGGCGAGTCTTTGAGTGTGATCCCTATAGTCACATTAGATTAGGTTGATTCAATCTCATTCTTAATATCCTATAGTCATTTTTCTTGTTGTTTCTTGTTGTTTTCTTTTCTTTTTGTATTTCTTGTTTAGATCAGGAATTGTTTACATTACAAATTGGAAAAAACCTCAAAAAGACAAAAAAATAATAAAAAATGCTAGATTTTCTTTTGAAGTATTAGTGTACAAGTGCATTAGAAACATTGGTTGGTTTCATATCTGGTTTGCTTGATTGGTTTCTTGGTGTATGTGAGGTCTTATTTATGAAATTTGCAAAGAAAACGAAAATATCTCTCCCTCCCATAGCTAGAGTTCATTGAAGTGAACAATTTTCATTAGCATACTTGCATTGCTTGGTTGGGTCAAGAGTCATCACATAATTAAAGTTTCATCCATTAACTTTGGACCTAAGAAACAACCATTAAAAAGACTTGCTTAATATAAAATCAATTAGACATTTTACTTTTGATAGTGAACTAACATTAGCTAGGCTTAGGGCCTTAGAATAGGATTGGAGAGTAAACTCTCCAATGCCACAAAAATCAACTTAGGAGTTATTAAAGAGCGTTAAAATCCATTCTTGCAACCAATGTGTCGGGAACCTCCTCTAAAACATGATTTGAGCATGAGGTCGCATCGGGGAAAGTAGGGATATTACCCCTCTCTGATTGTTTTTGGTGTTTGCGATACTCCTTCGATCGTTAATACATATATAAGGTTTCTGTTGGTTAACTCCTTTAGAGCTTTGGGCTTAGTTAACCTGCCATTATGTGTAGTTGGACTTATGATTGTTCGTCTGACCATTGATTGTTAGGTGGTAGCCTTAGTGATCTTTCCTAGAGAGCTACAGAGGTGACTGCAGCTGGGATGTACCTATGGTACCTGGGGTAGACATTCCTTCATGGTTTCAATTCCCCCGGAGGGTTCCCAACTTAATAAAGGGTACTTGCATTGGTCAGGGTTGTTTCTTGTATATCATCATAACTTCTCCTCGCAACTTCGCTAGCTAATCTTGTGGGGGAACTGACCCCCCCCCCATAGAGTTGGTTTCGGAAGGCCCCTGAGCCAAATGGTTTGCTTGATGTTTTCCTAGATTTGATTATGGATGTGTTATTTGAGTCTGAGTCTAGGTCATACATAGGTTGGTTTGTGTTTATTAGTAACATAGTTTATTCACCATCGCTGAATTATCTCACCAGTCCCATCGATTACGAGGACTTGAGCCTATTATGGAGGTGCAACCTCCTCTAAAGAGGCACAACATAAGTGACAAAGAATTAGAAAGGTATTCTCTTTGGTTTGACGAGACCAGTTTGGTTGAAGTGGAGGTGGTAGATGAATGTCCTCCACCAAATTTCAATCTACTTTCAATTGAGCTATACACGCCTTTACTTGTCCAAGTAAGGAAATTTTCAGTGAGCCTTTCTATTTGTTTATTCATCCTCCCACCATGTCCGGACCTAGTGTGTCATCTACTGTAGTTGAGCCTACTAGCCCATCCCCAAGTGGGACAGCGGGTGATTCCCCTAGGGGCATTCCAATAATGTCCACATTGCCACCCCTTAGATCCATTGGACCTACAGTGTCCATACCTTTTTATTTTGGTTCCTCACTCAAGGGGACATCAGTTATGTCATCATATCCATATCTTAGTATACCTAGCATCCCTATTCCCATCCCTTCTACCTCAGTGCCCACTTCCAGATTATTTTTGAGTGGGGGGATGAGATTTGGTTTCAGCATGAGAAGTGGAGCTCCTCCCACCTCTTCCAACCCTATGAGCTGCCCAGAATCATCAAGTGTGGGTGTACCTTTTGGATGGTGTATGCCTAGTGGTTTTGGGGCTATCCCTAGTCATCCTGTGAGAAACAATACTTCTATAGGTTTTCCTTTTCCATGGTTTAACACACCTTTCCCTAGGGGCACATCCCTTGGGGTAAAATGTGGTTTTCCCTTTTTCAACACCTCCGGTCTTGGGGGTTTCTTCCCTGGGACTAAATTTGGGAACATCTTTCCTGGAGGGTCCACATTTCCCCTTGGGGGAAATCCCCTTGGTGAATTTTTGGTTCTGGGAGTTCTCATTCTCTTGGAAGTTCCACCATCCCTAGGGGCACTCACTCTCTAATTATCCCTACACCTTCAAGCAGTACAAATATAGGAGGGATGCAAGGTACATGTAGGAAAACAAAGACTTCACCTCCCTCCCAATATTCATTTGCATTGTTTCCTTTCCTCTTCATTCTCAATTTACTTGATTTGTCATGGTTAACAAATGACCTTATTTACCATGAATCATCATGGCCGAGAATTCCATCAAAGCTACCATCATATATTCCAAAGTTCAATGGAAAGTCGAGAGAGGACCCCTCTACACACATCATGACTTTTCACTTGTGGTGTTCATCCAACTCGTTGATGGATGATAGTGTTAGGCTATGTATTTTCCATATAGCCCTAACTGGAGTCGCCGCCAAATGGTACATTTAACTAAAAGACGGTTATTTTAGAAGCTTCAATGACATGGCTATGGCATTTTTAATGCACTACCAACTTCCTATTCTGTACGAGATAGGAATGGAGCTCTTGAATTTGTTGCGTCAAAATAATTCCACTCACATCTCCGATCATATACATGAGTGGTGTCGAAGGTGTAGGATGATTAAGACTCAAATTCTAGACAAGATTCTTACGAAGTGGTTCGCCAAGTCCCTTTTACCACCCATTTCCATGGATTTAGATATGGTCGGGGCAACCACCAAGGAACAAGCCATTTTACATTCCCAACATTTGGACTTGATTTATTCTCAAACATGTACTCTATATGAAATCATTCCAAATGCCCCTCGCCCATCAATTGATCCACGTCAACCCAAGCCAAGACCCCATGCCGATGGTGTGGGTGGTTTTGTTTCACATTCAACTATTACCTAGTTAGTTGATGAAATGGGTCAAATGTCCATTAAGTCACACTTGTCAATTTTTGGCACTAATCCTCAATTTGTTGTGGCCCCTTATCAAACCTCCGAGGTGAATTCAGTGTCATCCAAACAATCGAAGAATCCTCAGCAACCTGGAGGTAAGAAAAAGAGGAACAAGAAGAAGAATTCCAATAATGAGAAAGGGACTTCCTCTACCCAAAACACCCAGGAGGGAGGCACTAAAGAAAAGTGGAAGAGTCGTATTCCCTACACGATTTGTGGAGATGACCATCTTACTCATCAGTTCCCTAGGAAGAATGAGGTCCATATATTCTTGGCACAACAACGATCCCCCAAACAACCTATTGTTCTAACCCATCCTTTCCCCCCTCAACCTCAAAACATGGTTACCACAAATCCTGTCCCTTCACCAGGGGGAATCGCAGGTACTCCTCAACATGAGGGGTCTCCATTGAATTTTTCTATTTTTATGTGTGACCAAATGGTCAATTTGGAAACACGATCCAAGACTTACGAAATTCTCGAGCCTTCTCATGCAACATCAAAAGTAGCATATTCTTCTCATCTTGGTCGCCCTCTGCAGATAGAGAAGCCATCTTTTGACACATCGCTTCACCCCTCAAAGGACGTTCTTCGATGCACGATGCATAATCCAAACACACGAGCCACCCACAACTATCTTATTGTGGAAGACTTAGTCTAAGCACCTTGTGCCATGTCTATGCTTGAATTTCTCCAAAGCTACCCCACACAATGAAAATCCTTGTTGTCTGCTATAGGCAGGGTTAATCCCTTGGAGTCGAGTTTGATAACCTTTGAGACTAGTTAAGTTACTCATAGACACTCCCATAAGTTTGAATTTTATATCATATTGCAATCATTGGGGAAAAAAATCTATTGGACAGTGGTGGATGAAGGATTCTTGACTTGCATCATGTCCATTTCTTGTTGGATGGATCTTTCCTCTCTTAAGCTCGACATGTATGCAACACTATTAAAATCATTCAAAGGACACATGTTTCAGCCTGAGGGCATAATCAATTCCTTACCCATCGATTTAGGTGGAATACTATATATGTGACAGTAGAGGTCGTCGATGCACCTCTTGAGTACAATATGTTACTCTAGCGTACTTGGTTCTACGAGATGACTATAGTTGTCTCATTGGTATTTAGGATCCTACGCTTCCCTCACCAAGGGAAAATCTTCACAATCGATCAACTTGTGTTTTATACCCCAGATCATGGATCCAATGCGGGGTCAAATGCACCCTTTCTCAGTGATACCACATAGTGTTTTTTCAATGTCCACATGGGTATGTTCAAATATACTTCACTAATGAGAATTTTTCAACTTCCCCCACCATTTCCCACTGCACACATAGCTCTTATCAACATGATTTCAACATTTACTTGTGGATCCCTCAGGTCTTTTAATCCTTGGGTGGTACCTCGTCTTGAGGATGTCAATTCATACAGAGCATCCATGCCACTCGCCCTGGAAGAGATTTCCTATTAGGCGATTCATTCAACATCTGCTGGCCCTAATTTAGATTCCCCTCAAGATGTGGAGTCTGATTAGTATCCCAAGCCCTCTTGGGCCATCCATATTCTCCCTATTTCAAACGAATTATTTGAAATACAACTTCCATCTGACGAAGCTATCATGGAGGTCATGGCTTCCCTCGATATGCCATGGGAGGATTTGCATCACCAAGCATATTTCCTCCCATATTTGGAATGGTTTGAGGAGGACATTCAAAATCCTTTTCCCCATGATCATGTTCAGTGGTCCCAATCTCTCATCATGATCCATGATGTATTATCGTGAGGGAACTTGGCAAACATTTAGAAAACCATACCCATTAACATTTCCCAAATTCTAGGATTCATGGAGCATATCATGATAGGTGTGGACTGTTCACCTTAATAAATTGAAACATACATGGGCTTATTCAAATAATTATGTGATGTTTTGTCTTGGTCCTATGAAGAAATGCTTTGAATTGGCACCTAGATTATTGAGCATGAAATCAAAACGTATGATGGAGCCAAGACGGTCTAGAAAATGCCCCATCCATTCAACCCGAGGAATTTTTTTTCTGTCAAGACAAGGGTAGAGAAACATCTTCATGCATAGTTTATCTATCTGGTTCCCTTGACCAAATGGGTTTCTAACATCATTCTGGTCACTAAGAAAAATGGAACTATTAGGTTCTATGTCAATTATAGGGATTTAAACAAGGATTGTACTAAGGATAATTATCCAACCCCATTCATTCACTATATTATCAATGAATGTGCCGGTAGAGAAATATTCTCATTCATGGATGGTTTCTCCAACTATATTCAGATCCAGATAAAACTGGAAGAACAACAAAAAATTGCCTTCATTTGTCCTTGGGGAAATTTTGCTTATCGAAAGTTTCCATTTGGTCTTAAAAATGATGGAGCCACTTTCCAATGGGCCATGTCATACTCTTTCCACGAAATCAAACACATTGTAGAGGCTTACTTAAATGATTCAGTTGCTCACTCACAACGTCGTGAGGACCACCCTGGTCACTTGCGAGTCATTTTTATCTGATGTTGATAATACAACATTCATTTGAATCTGCATCAATGCATTTTTGTGTGGTGTTTGGGAGATTGTTGGTATTTATTGTGTCCAAGTATGTGATTTTAGTGGATCCCTCGAAGGTCAAGGATATTGTCAAATTACCTACTCCTTGTACCATTCTCTAACTACAAAGTTTGCAAGGGAAGGAATTTGCGTCGATTCATTTCCAATTACACCAAGATCACGGAAAGCTTTATGCACTTTTTGAAGAAAGGTGTACCTTTCATGTGAGATGACCAAGCCCAACGGTCCTTTAATACCTTGAAGAAGTCCTTGGTGTCGACTCCCTTATTGATCCCTTCGGATTATACTCGATATTTCTTGCTCTATATTGTGTCCTATGAATCCACCATTGGCATGGTAGTTGTCCAAGAGGAAAATATGTAACAAGAGAACTTCATTTACTATCTTTGAAAGGTACTTTTTAGTCCCGATATTTGATACTCTCATCTAGAGAAGTTGGCACTGACAATAGTTTACGATGCCTAACGATTATGTCATTACATCCTATTCCAAAAAACATTGTATTTTCTTATTCCAACCCAATGCAACACATTTTTAGTCGTCTGATCATTGGGGGAAAGTACCCAAAGTAGATTGTAATCCTCCAAGAGTTCAACTTGGAATTTGTTTCATCCAATTCTAATAAATCCTTGTATTTCATAGAGTTGATGTCTGAACTTCCCCAAGATGATAAGGAACCAGTGGTTAACGACTCTTTCCTTGATGATTTCTTGTTCCTTATTAACTCGTCTGATCCTTGGTATAGATATGTATTGGTATACCTCCATAACCAATGTTTTCGGCCTCATATTTATTGTGATGAATGTCGACGCATACAACATCAAGCTAGACACTACCTTATTGTAGATAACACCATGTATCGTTGAGGGGTTGATTTGATTCTACATCGTTTCCTTATCTATGCGGAAGCTAAAAGAGTTATGAATGTCTGCCATGTGAGGGCATGTGGCGGTCATCTCTCTGGGTTGGCCACTGTCCAGAATATATTGTGCGCTGGCTATTTCTGGTCCTCGATCTTTAAAGCCTATGTGAATGTGGTCCAGAGATGTCATTCTTGTCAAATTTTCAATCTTAATATGCACGCTCATCCTGCCCCCCTTCATCTCTTGGTGACCATCAACCCCTTTTCTATGTGGGGCATTGATTTCATGACATGTAAGCCTACCTTGGCCAATGGTCATAGCCGCATCATTATGGTCGTTGACTACATCACTAAATGGGTTGAGTCCATGCCTACCTTTTCTAACGATGGAACCATTGCTTCTCTTTTCGCATTCAATCATATAATTTCCAGGTTTAGTGTTCCAAATACCATAGTGATAGACCATGGGTCCCATTTTCGTAATAAGATGATGACCAAATTAGCTTCCAGGTTGGGTGTTCATCATGAGAACTCAACACCCTATTACCCTCAGGCCAATGGCCAAGTAGAAGCCATAAATCATTTCCTCAAGACAATGATATAGAGGATTTTAGGGAAACACATGATAAAAAGACACCTTATGATCTTTTCTAAATTATGGGCTTACCATACCTCTCCTAAAATTGCCATTAGAGTTACTCGTTTCCAACTTGTTTATGGTCTAGATGTAGTATTACCTATTGAATTTGAAATCGCATCCTTAAAACTTGCCATAGAATCGTTACCCAATACCTCCGTTGAGGAGGAGTGTCTCTTGTACTTGGCCGAACTTCATGAACAACGTCGTGACACTGCTTTGGCCAATGAAACACACAAGAGGCGCATCAAAGATTAGTATAAAAAAATCGCTCCATCCTCGTGTTTTTTTCGGAGGGTGACTTGGTGTTGGCTTATGACCAGGACCATGACACCTTGGGAGCAGGTAAGTTTGAACCCCTTTGTCATGGTCCTTATATTATTAAACATGTCTTGAAGAGAGGGGCCTATGAGCTTGTGGACTATGATTGGAATCCTCTTTCGGAGCCCCGCAATGGGCTCTACCTCAAAAATTATTATGCCTAGGCCATTTGTCCAGATCATGCTTTATACATAGGTGTGTTTTAGTTTGGGTTTGGAGTGGTGTGTGTTTTTTTAATGAGCATGTTAATTATCTCGGTTAGCTTCTTAGGACCATATCATATAAATTTAATCCTATATATGCCCCCTTGGATCATGAAAAAATATTTTATAAATAAAGAGATAAACAAAGAATGAGTGTTCATTTGTAGAATTTTGTTTTTCTATTATATTTTAACTACAATCTTGGTAAATACAACCACATCAATTAGTATCAAAGAATAAATCTCTTGAAACCCCCCCCAAAAAACCTAAATTCCTCATACACTACAAATCGTTTTCTTCATATCTACACCATTGGTTCTTCACACTCAATTTATGTCATCATGAGACTTTCTCCTTCATAAATTGGTATATGCTTAAAATTCATTTTATTCATATATACACCATTGGTTTTTCACACTTGATCTATGTCATCGTGAGACTTGCTCCTTCATAAATTTATATATGCTTACTTTTAGGTTTGTTCCTCGATAGATCAACTCATTTCTATACCAACAATATTTTTTCCATCGTAAAAAAATATATTACAAACATGAAACACAAAAATAATAGACGAGGAGATAAATATTGAATTGTTCCAACATGATGACAAAACTCCAGTTCATGAGCCTCAAGTTCAAACTACATTGCATAAATGCTTGATTTTTATAAAGAATATATCACGTTTCTCTCCAACAAATAATTTTTCTTGCTTTGCTTCATGGAATGTTTTTGATAGACTTGGATCTTCATTGATATGTTGTATTTCTCTACTTTCTTCATATTTTTGAAGTCAATTGTCCAATCGTGTGAGGGAAAATGACAAATATGAGTAATTTTTGTTCATTTGCAAAGGAAGAATTTTCAACATGGGAGCAAACATCAACGATGCCACTTGCACCGAACAATAAATTTATTGACAAATTTGAGGAGCAAAGAACATCGTTTTGATCAGACTGTTAAATGAATTTTCCCTTTGATCTTCAAAATTTCTGCTGAGATGTCGTCAAAAGGGCCAAGGGCATTAAAATGGAAGCATGTGCTTTCTTCAAGTGAGCGCATTTAGCATGGTTAAATTATACACACATAATAAAACCACTCACATGTGGTTGCATGGCTATGTATGTCCCCGCATGTGGTTGCATGCCTATGCATGTCCAAGAATGTGTTTGCATGGCATCTCTACTACATGCATGTCTTTGCATGGATATCTATGCATGTATTACATGTAATCTAATTCTCCTAAAGGAACTAGAGTTGTAATTTAATCCAAGTAAATGTATTAGGATTTAGGATGCCACATAATGCCTATATATTGTGTTGAATGCATATGTGGAGTAATGCTCTTGTAATATTGGAGTTTTCCTGAGGAATACAAAGACCAACTTCTGTAGATGTTTCCCACATTAGGGTTTTACCATGTAAATACTTCTCTCCCACTCTCTTGTCTCTTGTCTTTCTTGATTTACTGATTATTGATGCTTTTCATAAGAGTTTAGACCGGTTTCATTTCATTATATTTTTTTTTCATATTTCTTGGATCTAACATGGTATCGAAGCCACTTATTGAGCTCTTTCTCCTTGCACAATTCCTCTTTTGAATTTTTTGCATTAGGTTTCTGTGGATCTATTCTTTAGGGACCCCTTCGCTTGTGGATTTGTAATTTTGTATATACAACCACTTCTATTTTCACCGGATATGTACATATCTCACCTTTTCTAAGCAGTTTTTCACAAATCTGACCTCATCATTGTCTCCACAATAGAGGAATATGTCAAGGTTGATTATTCACTCGTCAAATTTGGATTTTGTTTTCTGAGATCTAAATTAATTTTTCTAGTCTAGCCCAGTTCATTATTGTTTTTTAAACCTAGATTTTTCGGGCAAATTTTTAGGTTTGGTGGTTTACCATGCCTATTTTTTTTACTGAGCATGTTTTTTCTTCCGAAGTTGATAACTTTTGATCCGAGTGGCCTTTTTGGGTGAAATTATTTTCTATGGGTTCGTTTTTCCACCATATACAAAAGCATCCACCTCTTGCTCCTTTTTGTTTCCATAGGGATAATAATTTTAGTTGTATGGCCTACATTTTTTGAAAATTCACGTGTGGGGTTGGTTTTAAGGCTTATTTTTTCTTCCAATTATAGGTGTACGACTGCGTTTCATGCCAATTTGTAGGTGTAAGGGTGGATTTCTTAGTTGAGTGGTTTGATTATCCACTTTGAGGGATGATTCATCTTATTTTTGCAACGATTTACTTTGTTGGGGGCCAAATTTATCTGTTAGAGGCCAATTTCTTCAACTCGAGGGTTGTCAACACTTGAAGAAAGCCTTGCAGCACAAAGGTTTGGGTAATGGACCCAATATTGTTTTATGTAAATATGACTCATTATTGTCTTTTCATGGTTGATAATAAGTAAATATAGATGAACTCCAAATTGGTCCCCTTATGGTGAAAGCCCTCACAGGAAGACACTTTACAGAGTAAGAGAACACATGCTTAATTTTTCAATAATGAGATGAAGGACAATGGATTTTTTAGGTAAACTATCCTAGATGGATAATGCTTGTCATTCCATTTCTGGTGGTATGTGGAACGTCACATAACTCTTCACGGTTAAAGAGTTATGGCCATGAGAAGTTGGAGACCCCAGGTTTGGGTAATGGACCCAAGTTTGTTTGATGGATAACGGTATGAGTTATGATATATTTTCAGATAATAATATTCTATATGGATAGTACATGTCATTCTATTTCTGGTGGTATGTGGAACATCACATAACTCCTCACGGTTTGAGAGTTATGGCCTTACGAAGTTCGAGGACCCTCATATGTCATCTAGAATCCCCAAAAGGTCAAAGTAGTCAAAGTGGTTTAAGATATTTTAAAAGGTATATAATAAAGTGAAGTAATGAGTGTATTATAGTTCAAAGTGAATACAAAATAAATTATTTAAATAATAAATTTAATGGAGAAATTAGAAGTGGGTTAACCCTAAAATAAGGAAAGTGGGGCCAAGTGACGTAGAAGATGTTTTTAAGGAAGCTACTTGGAGAGTATAAATAAAAGGAAAGGCTCTCTCATTTTAATCACACTTGAGCATATTGAATATATATAGGTGTCTGAGGTAACTAAGGATATCTAAGCCAAAATTCTGAGGGAAGGTGAAGAAAAGAAGGCCGAAATGCAAGGAAGGATAAATTCTTTTGATGGTGCTTTCTAAGGTATGTTATTTATAGGTCATCTCACCATTTTCTCTATAAAAATTTTTCTCTAATGATTCAGACCACGAAATTTCTATGCCATTGAGAAAACATATCCAAGTATCTGTGGTAAAAAATTTATCTTGTGGTTCATTGTATTTTTGGAGTTACACTCCGTGGAAAATAGGGTTTGTGGTTAGTCCTGAAGCTAGTCAAAACATGTGTTTCAGGTAAAAAAGTCATAAATTCTTCATAACATATCAAAATTCAGTGAAACCAAATTTCTTGGTTAGGGTATAGTTTGTAGTATGTTGTGTAATATTTTCATATCAATTCAAAAAATATTTCATGCGAGGAACACTATACAAGGTCGCTCTCTAGAATAAGCCAAAATTCAGCAAGGTATGTCATTTTTGCTATAAATCCTTTTATGAGAGGTTCCAAGTAGTGAAACCTAGAGGAATTGCATAAAACACACTGAAGAACATTGTGTATCAGTTTCATATATTTATACATTACGGGTACAAAGTTATGATTACTTCAAGTTAGGGTTGTTGACTAATCCAAAACTAGGCATGTGAGACTGAAGAAAAGTTTGATGAAAATGCTAGTCTCTTATTGTTGAAGTTAAGGAAGATTTGCGGGAATGTGAACATATACACCAGGTATATTACAAAGCTACAAATCAGATTTTGATGATGAAATTGATGAGGGATTTTGGTTGAGGTTGATTACAGGTTATTTGGCACAGGTTGGAGCATGGTTGATGCACTTGTTTATGGTATAGGTTGAGGTACAAGTCGATGCATGGTTCATATTTATTGGTACAGGTTTACAATGGTATATCTCACAGTGACATGTTGACAGTGGTTCCATCATTCTACTTCTACTTAAGGGTGGCAGGACGGGGCAAGGACAGGTGGTTGTAGCCAAAGAACATAGGGGGTTGTAGCCTCCTTCTGGTTGTAGCCAGACAATTGGAGAGTTGGAGCTTCCCTTAGGTTGTAGTCTGAGAAACTAGGGGGTTGGAGCCTCCTTCCAGTTGCAGTTGGAAAACAAAGGAAGTTGGTGCTTCCAATGAATGTAATTCTTCAAGACATATAAGAAAAAGCATTATGTGGTTTTCTCCCGATTTGGGTTTCCACGTAGAACACTGGTGTACTGTGTATGTGTATGTTTGTTCATTTTTTCATTGCTTATTTACTCTGCATTTATTGGATGATAATGCTTCATTGATATAACACCTGGATTATATGGTTAAAAAGGATTAAATTTCTCTATTACTGATTCACCCCCCTCTCAGTAATCCAACAATTGGTATCAAAGCAGGTTCCTTCATAAATCAGATTAACCACTAAAAGGTAGATCATGGAGAGTACCAACTCATATAAAAATGGAATACCACAGTTTGATGGACATAAGTATGCTTTTTGGAGCATAAGGATAAGGACATATATACAGGCATAGGGATTTCAAGTTTGGAAATCAATTGTAGATGGATACATAGCACCAGCAGTTCCACCAACAAATGAAAAAGTAGTAAAACTCGATGAGAATAATTCCAAAGCCACAAATGCACTTTTGAATGGTCTCAGTGATACAGTATTCACCAAAATTGCACACTGTAAATCCTCTAAAGAGATTTGGGACAAGCTTCAAAATATTTATGAAGGAGATACAAAAGTCAAAGCAGCAAAGCTTTAGACTTACAGAGGTCAATTCGAACAACTAAAAATGAAGGAAGATGAAGATATCGCAACCTACTTCTTACGAGTCAATGAAATAGTGAATGCAATCATAGGATTGGGATAAGAAATTGAAGAATCTGTAATTGTTCAAAAGATACTAAGATCTCTTCCTATGAGATTCAACCCTAAGATATCAACACTAGAAGAAAGATCGGATTTGGACTTAATAAGCATGGATGAACTGCATGGAATCTTCACAGCATATGAAATGAGAATGGAGTAGGAAAATCCATATGTAAAAGAAGAAGCCTTCAAGGCGTCCAAAAGATAAAATAAAAATAAAAAGGAACAAGAAGAATATAGTAGCAGTAGTGACGCCTCAGAAGATGATGAAGAAGTGGCCAACTTCATCAAAATACTAAACAAGGGAACCAACGATAGGTATAGAGGTAAGATCCCTTTAATTTGTTTTAATTGTGATGGTATTGGTCATTTTGATAACAATTTTTCTCATAAGAAAAAGAGAAATAATGAAGTTTACTCAAAAGGAAAACACACATATAAAGGAAAAATAACTACAAAGAAAGTTTTCAAGAAAATCTTATACACCAAAGAAGACATCTCATCATCAGATGAAGATGAAGTCAGTGACAATGAGAAAGGAAGAGTTCTATTCATGGTAGTAAAAGACTCTAACAAAGAAGACTCCTAAGAAGAATATGAAGAAGTTGAAGAAGAATGTGAAGAAGTTGAAGAAGAAATTGAAGAGGCAGAAGTTGATTATCGAGAAGAATTAATGTGTGCCATAGAAGTTATCAGAAGAGAAAAGAAGAAAAACAAGAAACTACAAGTAGAACTAGACAAGAAAAAGGACACTCGAGAACTACAACAAATGATCACAAAATTGACGGTTCAAATAGAAGAAGATAAAAGAATTGAAGAAGCACTCAAAGAACAACTAGAATAAAAGGACAAGATCATTGGAAACTTGGAAGCAGAGGTTGTCACACTAAGAAAGGATATTCAAAAGAAAAATATGCAAAATAGCTCAAAAGTTCTAGATGACATTATCAGTAGTCAAAAATCTCATCTTGACAAGTCCAGACTTGGATACAATCAGACAGAAAAGGGATCAAGCTCCAAAACAACAATGCAAGAAACAAATCCAAAGAACTATGCAGAAACAATCAAAGAGGATAGGAATATTACAGGGACACTCCTCCACCAAGAAGATTCAGATTTCAGAATCAACAACAGATAGATAGACCTCAAGAAGAAGAAGGATTCATAAGAGAACCTCCTTTCAGAAGATCTTCAACTCCCAGGTATCAAACTATATTTTTTGGTTTATGTTATGCATGTAATAATTTTGGACATAAAGTTGTGAATTGTAGAGCTAACAACAAGAACAATAAAAAATTTGAGAGTTATACACAAAGGGATTATTCAAGGAGACCTAGTGACACACAAATAATAAGTTACAACAGGTTTGAATCTTTGAGCACTGAAGTGGAATGTTACAAATGTAAAAATTTTAGACACATGGCCAAGGATTGCAGAATGAGAGTCCCTCCTAAAGAACATCAATAGAATAACAACAATCATATACAAGAACCTCAGAAAATGACATGGATAAGAAAGAAAAATTAGTATAACAATGAAGAATGCACAGTCTCTCTACAAGCTAAGTAGAAGAAACACGGTTGGTATGTTGACAGTGGATGTTCAAAACACATGACAGTTGATAAAGAAAAATTTATTACATTACGAAAAGAAAAAAATGGATCAATCTCCTTTGGAAATGATAACTCATTCAAAATCATTGAAGAAGGCACAGACCGAATTGAGAACAAGAATGAAAAGGAACAAAATGTTCTACTGGTAGAAAATATGAAACATAATCTTCTAAGTGTGAGTCAAATGTGTGACCAATGTCATAAACTTACTTTCGATTCAGAAAAGTGTGAAGTAAGAAAAGAAGGTTCAGGGAAATTGGTCGGTACAGTTGCAAAAACTTCAAACAACATATATGTGTTAAGTGAAATTGGAAATGAAACGTGCTGTTTAGGAAAGGAAGATGAAAGTTGGCTATGACATATAAGAATGGGTCACATGCATTTTGATAACCTTGTCAAAGTTAGCAAAAGAGAAGCAGCCAGAGAAATGCCCCAGATCACGAAACCAACCAACACTTTATGCAAGCATTGTCAACAAGGAAAACAAACAAAGACCAGGTTCAAATCAAAGGAATATTCAACAACAAGACCACTGGAAATTGTGCACACTGATCTAGTTGGACCAACTACAACAAAGGGCTTAAAAGGTGAAAAATATTTTATGTTATTAGTTGATGATTATACAAGAAAGAATGCAGTTTGCTTTCTCAAGAACAAGTCAGAATCTTTTAAAAACTTCAAGATCTACAAGGAAATGGTTGAAAATGAAATGGATTCAAGAATCAAATGTTTGAGATCTGATAAAGGAGGAGAGTTCACTTCAAAGTATTTTATGAACTACTGTAACAGTCATGGAATAAAAAGGCAATTCTCCATTGCTAGGACACATCAACAGAATGGAGTTGTTGAAAGAAAGAACAAGACAATACAAGAAATAGCTCGAACAATGCTAATGGATTCCAAATTGACAGATATATTTTGGACACAAGCAATGCATACAACAATTCACATTCAAAACAGAGTAATTCTCAGAAACAACACTGATAAAACTCCCTTTGAGCTATGGAAAGGAAGACCAACAAATGTGAAGCACTTCAGAGTGTTTGGAAGCAAATGCTACATCAAAAGAGAAGATGGCAGAATGGGAAAGTTTGACTCTCGTGTGGACAAAGGAATACTTGTTGGTTACTCAAGTACAAG
>ML798300.1:97842-110393 GCA_009831015.1 Picea engelmannii | reverse complement strand
AAGGTGTTATTGCACAACTATGATCACTAGATGTTCAAACATCTAAGCCATCTATTCCTCTAGATCTCCAAGGGATCATTGATAAGAATTCCAAAGTATTTGAAGATATTCCCAAAGGTCTTCCACCCACTCGAAATCATGATCATGATATTCACCTAATTCTTGAGAATGTTCCTCCTAACATCAGGCCATACAGATACCCTTATGCCAAGAAGAGTGAAATTGAGTGCATGGTTGAATAAATGTTAGAGGCTAGCATTATTAGACCTAGCCAAAGTTCTTACTCTGCACCAGTGGTAATGGTATTCAAGAAAGATGGCTCATGGTGTATGTGTCCAGATTATAGAGAGCTCAACAAGATCAGTATTAAATAAAATTTTCCCATTCCCGTCATTGATGAATTGTTATATGAACTACATGGAGCAATCTATTTCACAAAGTTGGATCTCCATTCAGGGTATCATCATATTAGAATGAAGGAAGAATATATCCCAAAAACAACATTCTGAACTCATGAAGGCCATTATGAATTTTTTGTCATTCCTTTTGGCCTTACAAATGCACCTTCCACATTCCAAGGGTTGATGAATTCCATTTTCAGGCCCTTCCTTCGAAAATTTGTGTTAGTATTTTTTGATGATATACTAATCTATAGGAAGTCTTGGGAGGATCATGTGCAACATCTTGACAAGGTGCTACAACTACTAAAGGAGAAACAACTATATGCCAAATGATCCAAATGTTTCTTTGGAGTGAAGGAGGTAGAGTATTTGGGCCATATTGTATCTCATGAAGGTGTTAAGGTAGACCCTAACAAGATTAAGGCCATGATGGACTGGCCGATTCCCAAAAAATTGAAGAATCTTAGAGGATTTTTGGGTTTGATAGGTTAGTACCGCAAGTTTGTTTGGCACTATGGAAGAATAGCCGCACCTTTAACGACACTAACTAAGAAGGATGCATTTTCATGGACTCCAGAGGAAACTAAAGATTTTGAACAAATTAAAGAGGTGATGTGCAAAGCTCCTGTCTTGACCACTCCAGACTTTACAAAAACCATTATTGTGGAATGTGATGCCTAGGGAAATGGAATTGGTGTTGTCATAATGCAAGAAGGAAGGCCCTTGGATTTTGAAATTCGACCACTCAAGGGAAATGACTTACACAAACCCATTTATGAGAAGGAAATGATGGAAATACTACATGCATTGAAGAAATGGCATCCTTACCTAATAGGTAGGCACTTCAAGGTCAAAACAGATCATGATAGTTTTAAATACTTCTTGGAACAAAGACTATCTTCAAAAGAACAACAAAAATGGGTAACCAAGATATTGGGTTATGATTTTGAAATCGTCTATAAAAAAGGGAAGAAAAATGTTGTGGAAAATGCACTCTCAAGGAACGATGAAGATGTTGAGGCCTTTCTCTGTGCTATCTCGATCATCCAATCCGATTGGATAATATAAGCAAGGGATGAATGGAAGAATGACGAAAAAGTGTGGACTCTCATTCAAAGGTTGCAGCAGGATTCTAGTACATCAGATATATTTACATGGAAAAATGATTCATTATGGTACAAATATTGCTCATATTTATGTAAGAACTCCCAACTCAAACAAAAGGTACTATTGGAATTGCACACCTCTCTAGTAGGAGGGAACTCAGGATTTTTAAGAACTTACCATAGGGCCACGAAGGAATTTTTTTGGGATGGCCTTAAAAATTATGTTCAAAGGTTTGTGGCAGAATGTTTGGTTTGCCAACAAAATAAGGTGGAAACAATTAAGACCCCAGGTCTTTTACAACCATTAGCCATCCCAAGTCAACAATGGGAGGAGGTTTCCATGAATTTCATCACAGGGTTACCGAAGTATGAAGTTAAGAGTGTCATCATGGTTATTGTTGATATACTGACCAAGTATGCACACTTTTGTGCACTCTCTCATCAATTCAAAGCTAGTACAGTTGCCACGGCATTCATGGAGACAATTCAAAAGCTACATGGCAGCCCAAAAATATTGTAAGTGGCAGAGATCCCATCTTCACTGGACATTTTTGGACAGAATTATTTTTTTGTTTGGGTACTCAATTGGCTCATAGCTCATCCTATCATCCTCAATCTGATGGACAAGCCAAGATAGTGAACAAATGTCTGGAAGTCTACCTTCATTGCTTTGTCTCTGATAAACAAACACAATGGTTCAAATGGTTACCCTTGGCAGAATGGTGGTATAACTCTTCCTTTCATAGTGCAACAAAAATGACACCATTTATGGCACTCTATGGATACCACCCTCCTTCCATCACTTATTATCTAAAATAAAAATATGAGGTTCAAGGAGTGGAATATCACATCGAGCATCAACAACAATTTCTCCAAATATTAAAGGACAACTTGACCATGGCACAAAATCGCATGAAACAACAAGCAAATCAGCATCGTAGTGAAAGACATTTTGAAGTAGGGGATTGGGTGTTTTTAAGACTACAACCATACAAAAATATGTCCCTCAAGCAAGCCAAGAAGGATAATTGGAGTTTAAGACTACAACCATACTATGGCCCTTATAAGGTGTTGCAAAAGATTGGTACTATGGCATACAAATTGAAGTTTCCTTCATCTTCACGAATACACCTAGTTTTCCATGTTTCATGCTTAAACAAGGTTATAGGTGACAATATCCTAGTTCAAACTATATTTCCAGAACTTGACGAGGAAGGAAAAATCATATTGGACCCTAAATCCATCACTCACACAAGAATTTGCTAGCTGAGGAATAGATCCATTTCAGAGTATCTCATTAAATGGAGGAAACTACCGGTTGAAGATTCCACTTGGGAAGATGAGTCTTTTATACAGATTCATCCAGAGTTACTCAAGCATTGCAGAAAACACTTGTCTCAAGGGAGGGGCATGTTAAGACCTAAATAGTGTCTCATTACCCCTTAATTGGGGCATATTACATTAGTAATGTTATTTTATTTATGTCATCTTTAGTCCATTAGTTGTAATTATACCTCCTAGTCTCCTATATATACCAAGGAGACATTTTCATTTGGAATCATCTTGTAATTGAACATTTATGTGGGCATAAGGAGGTTGCCCCCTCGAAGAGGCTTATTATCTAAATTTCTCTCTTTTTCAAGGCGTTGAGTACTTATTATGAGGTTTTTCTATGCTATATTGATATTTGGTTCCTAACAATGACTACAGGTGGGGTGTACCTGTGGTACCTGGGGAAGAAATTCGTTCATGGTTTCAATTCCCTCAGAGGGTGCCCACCTTAATAAAGGGTACTTGCATCGGTCAGGGTTGTTTCGTGTATATCATCATAACTACTCCTTGCACCTTCGCTAGCTAATCTTGTGGGGGAATTGACCCCCCCCCCCCATAGGGTTGGTTTCGGAAGGCCCCTGAGCCAACTGGTTTGCTTAATTTTTTCCTAGATTTAATTAGGGGTGTTCTATTTGAGTCTGAGTCTAGGTCAGACATAGGTTGATTTGTGTTTGTTAGTAACATATTTTATTCACCATGGCTAAATTATTGTGCTAGTCTCGTCGATTACGAGGACTTGAGCTTATTATAGAGGTGCAACCTCCTCTAAAGAGGAATGACATAAGTGACAAAGAATTAGAAGGGTATTATCTTTAGTTTGATGAGACCAGTTTGGTTCAAGTGGAGGTGGTAGATGAAATTCCTCCACCATATTTCAATCCACTTTTAACTGAGCTAGACACCCCTTTACTTGTCCAAGTAAGGAAATTTCCAGTGAGCCTTTATCTTTGTTTATTCAAGCTCCCACCATGTCTAGACCCAGTGTGTCATCTAGTGTAGTTGAGCCTACTAGCCCATCCCCAAGTGGGACAGGGGGTGATTCCCCCAGGGGAGTTCTAGTAATGTCCACATTGCCACCCCTTAGATCCATTGGACCTACACTGTCCATAAATTTCTATTTTGGTTCCTCACTCTGGGGGACATCCACTATGTCATCATCTCCATATATTAGTATACCTAGAATCCCTATTCCCATCCCTTTTGCATCAATTCCCACTTCCAGTTTATTTTTAAATGGGGGGGGGGGGATGAGCTTTGGTTTCAACATGGTAAGTGGATCTCCTTCCACCTCCGCTAACCCTATGAGCGGCTCGACATCATAAACTATGGGTGTGCCATTTGGATGGAGTATTCCTAGTGGTTTTAGGTCTATGCCTAGCCATCCTGGGAGCAACAATACTTCTGTAGGTTTTCCTTTTCCATGGGTTAGAACACCTTTCTGTAGGGGAACATCCCTTGCGGGAAACTATGGTTTTCCCTTTGTCAACACCTTTGGTCCTGGGGGTTTCTTCCTTGGGAATAACTTTGGGAACATATTTCATAGAGAGTCCACATTTCCACTTGGGAGAAATACCAGTGGGTGCATTTTTTGTTCTGGGACTGCTCATGCTCCTGGAAGTGCCACCATCCCTAGGGGCACTCACTCCCCAATTATCCCTACACCTTCAAGAATTAGAAATATAGGGGGACTGAAACGTCCATCTAGTACAACAAATACTTCACCTCCGTCCCAATCTTCATCTGCACCGTTTCCTTTCCTCGTCATGCACAATTTACCCAATTTGTCATGGTTAACAAATGACCCTATTTCCCATGACTCATCATGGCCGACAATAACATCAAAAATACCTTCATATATTCCAAAGTTCGATGGAAAGCTGAGATAGGACCCATCTACACACATCATGAATTATCACTTGTGGTGTTCATCCAACTCATTGATGGATGATAGTGTGAGGCTGTGTCTTTTCCAGATATCCCTAATTAGACCCACCGCCAAATGGTACATTGAACTAAAAGGAGGTTCTTTTAGAATCTTCAACGACCTAGCTATGGAATTTTTAACACACTAACGAATTCCTATTTAGTACGAGATAGGAATGGAGCTCTTGAATATGTTGTGTCAATATAATTCCACTCACATCTCCAATCGTATACATGAGTGGCATCGGATGCATAGGATAATTAAGACTCAAATTATAGACAAGATCCTTACAAATTGGTTCACTAAGTCCCTTTTACCACCCATTGCTAGGGATTTAGCTATGGTCAGGGAAAAAACAAAGGAGCAAGCCATTTTACATTCCCAACATTTGTACTTCATTTATTCTCAAACAGGTACTCTACATGACATCATTCCAAATTCCCCTCACCCATCAATTGATCCATGTCAACCCAACCCAAGACCCCAAGCCGATGGTGTGGTTGGTTTTGTTTCACATTCATCTATTACCTATTTAGCTTATCAGATAGGTCAAATTTCCATTAAGTCACACCTGTCCGCTGCTGGCACTAATCCTCAAACTGTTGCGTTCCCTTATCAAACCTTCGAGGTGAATTCGATGTAGTCCACACAACTGAAGAATCCTCAGCAACCCGGAGGTAAGAAAAAGAGGAACAAGAAGAATAATTCCAATAAGGAGAAAGGGACTTCCTCTACCCAAAACACCCAGGAGGGAGGCACTAAATAAAAGAGGAAGAGTCATTTTCCCTACATGATTTGTGAAGACAAACATCCTACTCATCAGTTCCCTAGGAAGGATGAGGTCCATAGATTCTTGGCACAACAACGCGCCCCCAAAAACCTGTTGTTCTAACCCATCATTTTCCCCCTCAACCTCAAAACATGGTTACCACAAATCCCTCCCCTTATCTAGGGGTAATCATAGGTACCCCTCAACATGATGGATCTCCATCGAATGCTTCCATTTTAATGTGTGACCAAATGGTCAATTTGGAAAAGCGATCTAAGACTTACGACATACTCGAGCCTTCTCATGCAGCATCAAAAGAAGAATATTTTTCCCATCCTGGTGGCACTCTGTAGATAGAGAATCCATATTTTGATGCATCGCTTCACCCCTCGAAGGAATTTCTTCGATGCATGATGCATAATCAAAACACACAAGCCACCTAAAACTACCATATTGTGGAAGAATTAGCCTAAGCACCTTATGCCATGTCTATGCTTGAATTTCTCCAAAGTTGCCCCATGCAGCGGAAATCCTTTTTGTCTGCTATAGGTGGGGTTGATCCTTGGATTCGAGTTTGATAACCTTTGAGACCAGTCAGGTTACTCATATGCTCTCCCATCAGGTCACCTTTCATATCATATTGCGATCGTTGGGGGAAAAAATTTATTGGACAGTGGTGGATGAAGGAGCCTCAACTTGCATCATTTTCCATTTCTTGTTGGATGACTCTTGGCTCTCCTAAGCTCGACAGGTATGAAACAGTATTAAAATCATTCGAAGGACACATGTTTCAGCCTAATGGAATAATCACTGCCTTACCCATCGATTTAGGTGGAAAGACTATCTCTGTGGTAGTAGAGGTCGTTGATGCACCTCTTGAGTACAATTTGTTACTCAGGATTACTTGGTTCTATGAGATGACTATAGTTGTCTCATCGGTCTTTAGGGTCCTACGCTTCCCTCACCAAGGGAAAATCTTCACAATCTATCAACTTGTGTTCTATGTCCTAGAACCTGGATCGAATGTGGGGTCAAATGTACCCTTTGTCGGTGATACCACATATTGTTTTGTCCTTTTCCACATGGGTATGTTCAAATATACTTCTTTAATGGGAATTTTTACCCTTCCCCCACCATCTCCCACTGCACACATAGATCCTATCAACATGATTTCATCATTTACTTGTGGATCCCTCAGGTCTTTTGATCCTTGGGTGGTACCTCGTCTTGAGGATGTTGATTCATACAGAGCATCCATGTCGCTCACCCTTGTAGATATTTCCTATCAAGCGATCCAGTCAACATTTGTTGGCCCTAATTCAGATTCCCCTGAAGATGTGGATTCTGATTAGTATCCCAAGCCCTCTTGGGAAATCCATATTCTCCCTATTTCAAACGAATTATTTGATCTACAACTTCCATCTGATAAAGCTATCATGGAGGTCATGGATTACCTCGATATGCCATGGGAGGATTTGCATCACTGAGCATCTTTTCTCCCATATTTGGAATGGTTTGAGGAGGAAATTAAAAATCCTTTTCCCTCTAGTCATTTTCAATGGTCCCAGTCTCCCATCATGATCCATGATGTATTATCGGAAGAGAACTTGGAAAAAATTTAGAAAACCATACCCATTGACATTTCCCAAATTCCAGGTGTCATGAAAAATGTCATGATAGGTGTCCATTGTTCACCCCAAGAAATTGAAACATACACGGGCCTATTCAAATAATTATGCGATGTTTTTTCTTGGTCCTATGAAGAAATGCTTGGAATTTCCCCCCAGATTATTGAGCATGAAATCAAAACGTATGACGGAGCCAAGCTGGTTTGGAAAAATCCCCAACCAGTCAACCATAATAAAGTCGTTCCTGTCAAGACAGAGGTAGAGAAACTTCTTCATGCACATTTTATCTATCTGATTCCCTTGACCAAATGGGTTTCTAACATCATTTTGGTCACTAAGAAACATGGAACTTGTTAGCACCAGAAGTCACGTCTGGATTGCGGCAGAGGTAAACCCAGTACCCATCAGTTTGTATGTCACAATGAATAAATGTAAGGGTGGTCTAATGGACACAGTCTCAATGTTATATCATTCTAACTCAGAAAACTGGGTTGGAACGCATAGGAAAGTGAGGTCTTGATCTAACTTCAGTCAATAAATTGCAGTATGGTGGTGAGTAGGAGGGAGAATTTGAGGAGAATGAAATGGTCTATTGTGGACATCCAGTCTTCTAGAGGCCTAAGGAGGAAAATCTTCAAATACAATATCCTCTTGAATTCAAAATTTCAAGAAACTAAAACCGCTATGACGGTACTGCAATCAAACTACATTACAATACAGTCACAACGACCCGACTGGATCATCCATGCCTGATCTCTCAGCATCAGAGGAAAAAGAGACCACAAGAAACTGGTTAAAATTGGTTGTAACGTCACTGTGATCAAACCTCCATCACAAAAACACAACTACCCTCGACTGGATCCTCCATGCCCGAGTGTTTTAACGCAGCAATTACACAAAGATGAAATGAAAATGAATTTCATTAAACAAGAAGTCTCAAATACATATCATAACCAGAGAACCAAAGGATTTGCTAAAACTTTACAAATCGGGAGCTTGTCTCAACCATCGACACTTACAAAATATAAAACATGAGTATATATACTCAAAACTGCTAACATCCCCCAGGGAGGCAATTGGACCCCTGCATTCAAAGCTTTGTGTTTCTTCTCCTTTTGTCAGACTGCACAGGCTTTCCTTTGTCAGATGAAAATCTAAGACAATATGGGTTTTGTAGGAAAATTTCATGACAGGGTGACCTTGGGCTGATAACCTGTCTCCACAACCGGTGCTTCCATGCTTCCAATGTATGGTTGAAATGAGGTTTCAACCACCTTCTTCGGCCTCATTAAATTCCCTTATTGGGATCGGGACGAGCCCATACATCCATGAAATCTCTTAGGTGGCGCTCCTGACTTGATGCGTTAAACTTGGCACCTTGAAACCATGTTTCCTTCCTTTGTAGTTAATACAAACGCTCTCGACCCCTTTGGCGTGGCTCTTTTTAATTGCCCCATGTGACTGCAGGTCGTGACCTCACGCTTGTCCCACATGATGTTTCAGGGTTTCTCATTTCGAGAGTTTTCACCCCATCTTGGCTTCAATATCGCGATGCCCGAAATCACGAAATGATCACTGATATCAGCATTCAGACTCGCTTCAAAATGGACGGCCACGATTGTTCCCTTGACAATAATAAATGTCGACTATGCGACAAGTGCTAGCCCCTTTTCCTGGACCTGCTTCCTTTGTGACCGGGTGCTAGGACCGTGGACCCAATTTCTGGGAGCTTTTGTGATTTTGCATTTCACGAGAAAGAGATGCTGCTCCAGGGAAACCTCTACTTCATGAAATCACAAAATTGGTATTTTTCATTTCAGGGCTTCGGGCTATAGGTGCACTTGGCGACGAGAACCCAGAACTCCTGATTCCCGAATTCGTCGAAGTCAAATCAATGACCCTCTGCTTCTCACAAATAGACGACCTATATCTTCCCCTTCGTGAATCAGTATTTTGCAATCCTTGATGCATAATCTCCCAACATTTTAAATGTTGATTCCCGCGCTTGCTTGATTCCATATAAGACCACTCTCAGTGTTGCGGCCTACAATAATGAATACTTGGACGACACGGCTAGGACTTGGGAAAGAACAAAGACTTAGTAATATAGGCAAAAAGAGAAGTAATCGGCCATAAGGGGAACAAAAAATCTCGAGGTCGATATCTCTCCAGCAAACTTCGACAAGGAAAACTAGTCGACCAAAGGATGAAAGAAAACAACAAAGGAAAATATACACTGGGAGGAGAAATCTATGATCGTGTCTGCACAAAAGGGGGGAAAATATAGGAAAAATCACAGACCTAGGCCAAAATCACCATCCACCAGAACATGACAAGCTTAATTGCTAACATAACTATTAGGGTTTGTATCGATTATAGGGATTTAAACAAGGCTTGTAATAAGGATAATTATCCAACCACATTCATTGACTATATTATCGATGAATGTGCCGGTAGAGAAATATTCCCGTTCATGGATGGTTTCTCTGACTATATTTAGATCCAGATAAAACTGGAAGAACAAAAAAAAGTTGCCTTCATTTGTCCTTGGGGAACTTTTTCTTATCGAAAGTTTCCATTTGGTCTTAAAAATAATGAAGCCACTTTCCAATGGACCATGTCATACACTTTCCATGACATCAAACACATTGTAGAGGCTTACTTAGATGATTTGTCTACTCAATCACAACGTTGTGAGGACCACCCTGGTCACTTGCGAGCCATTTTTATCTGATGTCGATAATACAACATTCATTTGAATCCTCATAAATGAATTTTTGTGTGGTGTCTAGGATATTGTTGGGATTTATTGTATCCAAGTATGGTATTTTAGTGATCCCTAGAAGGTCGAGGATATTGTAAAATTACCTCCTCCTTGTATCATTCACCAACTCCAAAGTTTGCAAGGGAAGGAAAACATTTTGCATCAATTCATTGCCAATTACACCAAGATCACGAAAGGCTTTATGCACTTTTTGAAGAAAGGTGTACCTTTCATGTGGGATGACCAAGCCCAATGGTCCTTTAATGCCTTGAATAATGCCTTGGTGTTGACTCCCTTATTGATCCCTCTGGATTATACTCAATATTTCTTGCTCTATCTTGTGTCCTATGAATCCACCATTGGCATGGTGCTCGTCCAAGAGGACAATACGAAATGAGAGAACTTCATTTACTATCTTTGAAAGGGACTTTTCAGTCCCGATATTTGATACTCTCATGTAGAGAAGTTTTTGTTGGAAGTAGTTTACGATGTCCAATGATTACGCCATTACATCCTATTGAAAAAACACTATAGTTTTTTATTCCTACCCAATGCAACACATTCTTAGCCATCCGATCATTGGGGGAAAGTACCAAAAGTATATTGTAATCCTCCAAGAGTTCTACTTGGAATTTGTTTCATCCAAGTCTAAGAAATCCTTGGATTTCATAGAGTTGATGTCTGAACTTCCCTAAGATGATGAGGAACCAGTAGTTAATGACTCTTTCCCTGATGAGTTATTGTTCCTTATTGAATCGTCTGATCCTTGGTATAGATATGTATTGGTATACCTCCAAACCCATTTTTTTCGGCCTCATCTTTCTTGTGATGAACATTGACAAATACAACATCAAGATAGACACTACCTTATTGTACATAACACTCTGTATCATCGAGGGGTTGATTTTATTCTACATCATTTCCTTATCTATGTGGAAGCTAAAAGATTTATGAATGACTACCATGCGAGGGCATGTGGAAATCATCTCTCTAGGTTGGCCACTGCCAAGAACATATTGCGCATTGTCTATTTCTGGTCCTCAATATTTAAAGACTATACAAATGTGGTCTAGAGATGTCATTCTTGTCAAATTTTCAATCATAATATGCACACTCATCCATCCCCCCTTAATCTTGTGGTGATCGTCGGCCCCTTTTCTATGTGGGGCATTGATTTCTTGACATGTAATCCTACCTCGACCAATGGTCATAACCACATCATCGTGGCCATTGAGTACTTCACTAAATGGGTTGAGACCATGCCTACATTTTCTAACGATGGAACCATTGCTTCTCTTTTCGCATTCAATCATAGAATTGCTAGGTTATAGTGTTCCAAATACTATAGTGATAGACCATGGGTCCCATTTTCATAATAAGTTGATGATTGAATTAGCTGCCAGGTTGGGTGTTTGTCATGAGAATGCAACACCCTATTACCCTCAGGCCAATGGCCAAGTAGAAGCCATCAATCATTTCCTCAAGACAATGATATAGAGGATGTTAGGGAAACACGTGAAAAACTAACACCTTATTCTCTTTTCGGAATTATGGGCTCACCATATATCTGCTAAAATTTCCATTGGAGTTATCCATTTCCAACTTATTTACAATCTAGAGGAAGTATGACCTATTGAATGTGAAATCCCATCCTTAAAACTTGCCATAGAACTGTTACCCAATAATTCCAACGAGGAGGAGCCTCTCTTGTACTTGGCCCAACTTGATGAACAATGTTGTGACACTACTTTGGCCAATGAAACACACAAGAGGTGTGTCAAAGATCAGTATGAAAAATCGGTCCATCCTCGTGTTATTTTGGAGGGTGACTTGGTGTTGGCTTATGACCAGGACCATAACACCTTGGGAGTAGGTATGTTTGAACCCCTTTGTCATGGTCCTTACATTATTAAATGTGTCTTGAAGAGAGGGGCCTATGATCTTGTGGACTATGATTGGAATCCTCTTTAGGAGCCCCGCAATGGGATATACCTCAAAAAGTATTATGCCTAGGCCATTTGGTCGCATGATTCTTTGTACATAGGTGCGTTTTAGTTTAGCTTTGGAGTGGTGTTTTTTTTTTATGAGCGTGTTAATTATCTCGGTTAGCTTCTTATCATGTTTTATGCTTTATTTGTAGATGTCATTGTCCTCCTCAGTGTATGTGGGATACGTTGATGGTTCTTACCGTAGTACCGAAACATTTCTTTGTCTCTTGGGTGATCTTCTTGCCCACTTACGAGCTTGTGATTTCAGGAGGTGTCTACCTTGGGCCTACAACCAATAATATTACATAATATAGTGTCGTCATTGAACTATTGTCTGAAGCACTCACCCTTGGAATTCATCATCTGGTCATTATATTGGACTCTTAGCTTGTGGTCTCACAATTGAATCACACATATAGTGTCAAAAATCCTAAACTTTTACGTAAGTATTTGAGGGTGCATCTTCTTGAACGTTATTTTGAGCATATTGGATATTCCCATATTCCAAGAAGATATAATGCATTGGCTGATTCGTTAGATAAATATGTGTTAGATTGGCATTTGTCTCTTTACAATTAACCTTTTAAGCATGCATGTACATACAACATGGGGTCATAGTCACATCATTTATACAACCAT
>ML798300.1:84945-97748 GCA_009831015.1 Picea engelmannii | reverse complement strand
TGTATGTATATGTATATCAAAGTGGGGTTACATCCTTTCAAAAAGTGGTGCATAAGAAAAATTAGGGCTCTATTGGCCTCCTGATACATAAACGTGTCAACCAATTCTAGTACAAAAAAGGGGTGCCATGGGATACTCAATATTGATGCTCATGGTAACACAAAACTGTCCAAGAAACCTTACGGAGAAGTCAGTGAAAAGGGACAGAAACACCCCTCGCATGTCATCTAAGGTATGGGGACACATCATGCTTTGGTGTACGAGGGACTCTCATGGTCATCCCATCCAAATTCTACCAGACAAGACGCAATTCTTCAATGCTACCACATCCTTCCCTTCCTGATGAGTCCTCATCACTACTATGGAGATTATCTCTACCCCACCCTTCCAGACACTTCGATCCTATATATGCAAAACATGAAACCATGCCAGTGTGCACCCACCAAAAAAAAATCATATATGCCAAAATAATAAAAAAAATGGAAATATGTCAACACTCAAAAACACTCACTCGTGGGGCCCTATTCCTCTCCTGAGGGAAGTGGAAGATCAGGGTCATGAGGAAAATCCATCCCTGCATATGGGAATTCCTCAATACTCACAATTCGGTGTTTCCACCAACTAGCAAACCTAACCCCATAATGATCCTGATGTTGTCCCCCTGCTAGCCTTGCCATATACTTGACCCAAAACACGATCTATGGGTCTAAAGTTGTTAGATGACCCAACACTATCCAAGGTTCCAATTGGGGCACTCGCTACTAGAAAATAATTATGAGAAGGGAGACATAACCAAATTGCTTATGCTTACCTTGCTTGCAGTGAGTCAGTTGGTTTTTCATGTTAGCAAGCACTCCCTCGCACCAATTGAAGATTGTAGGATCTAAGGACATTAGAGATACCTGTATGTTGGACCTAGAAGCCAAATGAGGGGCCATGGATCCCAAAGCTCAGGTAATGTAGAAGAGAATGGTATTTAGTAGAATATCCACAATATCCCAGATGAGGATCTAGTCACTCATCTTTCAACCACCAACCCGATAGTATTCCTCGATACAAATCATGATCGAACGATCATCTTCGCCTGGTGCATAACCCACTTTCTAAGTACACCTCGCTGGGATAACCCAGTGAAAAAGTATATGTCATCTATGTCCAGTTGTAGGAATTTTCCCTAGATCATGAAGAAATCATGGTCAAGTTCCTAGTACTGGACCAGTTGGTCCAGTAACAATTCGAGGGAGCCCAACATTGGCCAGCGGAAGAAATTCAGGAGCCCACACTCCCAGAGAGCCTCAAAATTCATATTGTCCCCTTGTGTGGCATAATCATCTGCTTCATGCTTCCTTTCCTTCCATTCAATCATTTTTTCCTCATTTTATGCATCCAGAACACAAGGAAAACATAGACCCATCAGTAAAATTTCCCTCAAAACCGAGCTTTCTCATTAAACCCTCATCCATGGGAACTCGACCAATGACTCAAGGAATTTTCCTTGGCATTTCTAGATTCCCTAATGGCGTCAATAAGGGCCCCATGTGATAGCCTCAACTTATAATGTGATGCCCCAGGTGACGATGCCAAGGCATCGCGTGAGGCCTCCTTGAGATTGGCTCGGTCGACTACCCTACAAACTTACAAACCACACATTTTCCCATAAAAAACTGAAATCACCAAACAAGGAAATGCACAGGGTCTCTCTAGTACTTACCTATATCACATTTGTTGAAGGGTTGAAGGAAATATTCACACCAAGCTCCAAAAACCTTCTCTTGGATGAGGGATTCTCCACACTCCTCTCTTGCAAAGTGAAGAATGAGTTTTCTCCAAGGTAAGTTTTCCTTTTATAAAAAAAATGTTGGACAATAAAAAAATCATTTTTCACCATGAGACACAAAAAGTGGTTTTTTTATTTTTATAGGATCTCATTTCATTTTTATGCCATTTTTTGCTTTGATTGACCTTGGAGTCTAGGTTACATGTGATTAACAGGGTTCCAACGACTTTTTATATGGAGATGGCGACATCCACTACACCTCATGTATACATTACTACACTGGCATATAGGGATAGGTTTTTCCCTGCATATTCTTCTTTACATGATTAACCATCCATACTGTCAGCATTATGCCCTAGTTTCAAACCCAGTCGGTTGTGACCTTAGTCACTCCTTTTGCACGTCGTAACTGGTTTGGTAGTGCCTACCCTTCATGGTTTCCCTAGTTATCACTTGAATTTTCATTTGGTTTCCATGTTGTGTTTTCCCATAGGCCCAAGATTCCTCCTTTAGCCCTGCCATGACTTGAAGATTGAGCCTCATTCTCCTCTCTTCATCTATATTCCGACCACATCTTGTAGGGGTTCCCAATTTTTTTTTTTTTATGTTTCTTAATGGTCTCCTATGCATTTGTTTCTTGTGTCATTCCTCCTTTCACTGCATTTTTGTTTACCCATATCTCACTTACAGCTATGCAGTAACCTTGACCATCCACCTCTTGCATTATGTGGCCTCCGTTTTACACTCACCTACCCAGGGAGAGAACAACTTCTAAGAGTGGATCTCACTTAATAGTACCATTTTCATTTCTCATTGGTTAGGTTGGTTCCATGTGCTTGGAACATAGGAGTATGTTATTAAGCCACTCGTTCTCTCCCACCAAGTATACTTTTATCTCTATTTCGGACTCGTAAAAGGACATGAAAAATGTATCGATCTTACTTTCATCATTATTTCATTCTCGTTAAATTATGAAGGAGACCGAGCATACCTATATCATTCTTTCATGCTCGTTAAACCATGGAGACAAAAAATACAAAAAAAAAGAGTGGGGGTTTTTCACCATTGGTCTATTCTCAAAATGGCAGTGTCAGTCGAGACACCCTTGAACAAGGCACCTTTTTGAGTCCTCATCATACAGTTGGGTTTTATCTTGCCTAGAAGTCATCCCAATAATATGAGTCAGAGATACTCCTCCGGCTGGTTACTCTTCCATTCATCATGGAGTGCTTCAATGCCTCCTGCGTTATTGCACTATATTCGTCTAGTTCTTGTGTCTTGCTTGAAATTCACCATTGTGTCATTATATATGTTCAAGGAAATTTTAAGCCTGAGTCGACCATCTGCTATTTTGTTGACTTTATGAGTCGTCCATCCCCATGTTAATTGTACTTTGTGATACTCTCTCTTCACATCATCTCTCGGTGTATGTTTCGTGTTGATTGATGGGGGAATACATCAAGGCCCTCCTATGACAAATCATTTCCTATCAACTTCAACACATTATCTAGGAGAGGGATCTAGGAACCAACTAGTACCTTGGATATTGTAGTCCTCAGTGGCATGCCTTCTCGTGATCGATAGTGAGTTTACATCATTGACTCCTGATTGATTGATTTTACAAGTGTTTGAAATCATATCCTTTATTCACGCTCAATAGATTGTACTAGGTACCTTGGGGTCGATCTTCATTATCGGTGGATCCCCTCGCGTATATTAATGGTATACATCAATGACCGGTAATTATATGGTTTCTACCATGCTCAACATCAACTCATCTATTTGCATGTTCTAGATTTGTACCAATGAGGTTTGGGACAAAGAACTTGAGTTTGGGGTCACATCATTCCTTTACAACATCCCCTCCCAAGTTGAAATGGAGTATATAACTTGTATATGAAGACTTCAGGGGAACTCTCCTTAGTGCTCATTTTTTCTTGACATCTATATGCTATGTCATAGATCCAAATTGTATGTGTTGGTGGCTATGATTATGTTCCTAACATAGATCCACATTGTATTTTTTGGTGGCTATTATTGATTTCATGATGTAGATACAGATTGTATTGTCTCATGGCTATTGTCTTATTGATAAAATGGATCCACTATGTATTCTTTCGTGGCCATGGTCTAGCATTTGATACCATGGATCTGGAGTGTATTGTTTGGCAACCATGTTCATTCAAAGTCTGAGTATGTCACCTAGGAGATTATTCTATATATGCTCTCATCCTTAGTTTTTGATTTTAGGATGTCTTTGGTTTCTGAACCTCCTTTTATCTCTCCTTGCACTACCTCACATGGACATTATTGTAATGTATTTCGGACATCCACTCCTTTCCTGACCTCACACATTAGGGGGCATTTTTTATAGCCTTAATTTCCACCCTATAGACTATAGAGGAATGCATAATAGGATAGAGGCCAAAATACATATTTTTCCTAGGGTTTGAACCCTTTTTGAGCCCTTATTGTCATCCTCGCGGGACACCTAGTAGACAACAAGTGAGGCCCTCACTGGACACTAGTGGCTCAACAAGAGAGGCATTGTCAAAATTCTAGAATCGGAGAGTTAGGAGGTGATAGATGAGAGATGAGTTGGATATTTGTGTCAAGGGCCTAGGAACTCACATCATTTGAGTCTCTAGTGGTCTCTAGAAGATCTAGAAGCCTCTCCCAAGTCTTCTCCAAGAGCTATATAACAAAGTCAAGCCTTGGGAAAGAGGGGGAAGGATTGAATAGAATTGTTATGTTGTCCAACTACAGAGGTATCCATCATCACAACCATAAGTTAGCTATCCTATCCTGAATAAAGAGATGCAAGGAGAGTCAAGGAGCAAGGAGGCTAAAGGAGGGTGCATCTTCTCATCAAGTTGAGGTATGAATTGATATGTATTCTCTATATTTCATCAATAGATCATTTGGTTTCCCTTTATTCTATTTGTGTCTTTCTCATAAATGAATTGGATTTGACTACATAAATGGTTAATCAAGTTAGATCTAAAAGACAAATAGTCTACAGGAAAATATAGGAGGATAATCAAGTTAGATCTAGGAGAACCATAGGAAATCAAACCCATTTCTATCTAGGATTGCTAGCTAATCCTATGGATATCTTGTTGATCATTCACTGACATCCCTGTGAGAAATATTCCCATAACAACCGTACAACCATGATTCACTGTTGGATCCTCTCTTACTTTTCTCAACAAAGGAAGCAAGGGTTTTATTGCAGTTCGATGATCGATCTCTCTTAGATTTGTAGTATCTAGAACTCTAGTTTGTGTAAAATTTATTTTCATTTATTTTTTTGTTTCTCATGTTTATTCACCATGACTTCAGATATTTCTTCATTTATTAAGTTAATTGGCACTAAATATCTTGTTTAGAAGAGACATATGTTTGATTTTCTTAGAGGGAAGAATATTTGGCGCATATTCAATGGTACAATCACAAAACCAATCAATGCCAAAGAATTGGTTGTATGGGAGGATCTTTGTGAACAGAAAAGAGGTCTCATTGGGAAAATTGTGTCAAATAGTCTACAAGACAATATATAAGTTGAAGAAAACCCAGTCACAATATGGAAAATTTTAGCTTCTCTTTATGAAAAGACTAATGATGTTTATTTCTTGAAGGATGAAATTTCCAGGATGGAAGAGACCAATTCCCAAGTAGATGATGATGTTTCTCACTTATGGGCATATGCTTTTGACCTTCGTGAAGGATCTACTCCTCTTAAAGAAAATAAAAGGAATTTGGTTTATGAGTATCAGGCTTTGAAGGAGGCTCATGACTCCTTATTGCTACAACTGATTGAGAAAGATTAGACTATTCACGAATTTCTATTAGAATTCAGTCGACTGCAGAGTGTTGAGAAAAAGACTATTGATTTGTCAAGTTCACCTTCTATTGATATTTATTGTTAGACAAAAGATGTTGATGATTATATTTCATCCCATGATTTATTGTTCACTAATAAGGTTGTTTCTCCCAACTTAGAGAAGCACACTATAGGTATTGGGTCCATACTGCTGAGTAAAATGAGCTATATCGGAGGAGGACTTGGGAAGAGTGGATAGGGACTTGTTTTTCCTATTACCCTTGAAATACAAACATCAAGATCAAGTCTTGGATATGATTTTTCTACTTCTACTTCACTATCTGCACTTGGCCTTTCTAAATCCAAGAAAGTTCTCTTTGTTGCAGGAGAAGTTTAGACTGAGTTGTTGGACAAGCAACCTACTAATGATTGTCTTGCATAGGTTGTTGTAGATGAAAATGTTGTCATTGTATAGGGCCGTACTCTTTCCTTTGAGCCCGAAGAATATAAATCTGTGCCATATCATCACCCACATAAGAATCATACGAATTTACCCTGGAATCAAAATTCTTGGTCACATGGTAGTTATGTGGAATATCCCCAATTGAGATATGCTAGGATATTAATGTTATTTGGTGTTTTTAATTGTGAGATTTCAACAAATAGTTTGCATCACATGAATTCTAAAATGTGTGGAAACTTCCTACAAACAATTTGTATCCAATCTTCTCATAAGTGTTTTTTCCAACATACAGAAAATACCCAAATAATCATAGAAATGGAAAATACATCATGGAATTTTATTATGTATGCATTTGGAATACAATAATAGGTAACAAAAGGATATTACAACAACTACAATAAACACTACAAAACTTGATAGAACCCGTGATAATTCGATTGTCTCATCCACAATAGGTGTTGGATTGTTGCTGAGGTAAATCGATCCTCCAATCACCAAGCACTGGCATCCATTGGCCTGCAGAAAACCTCTATCTTCTCAACAACCGCCTATACTATGAAAATAGGTCCTACGACCTCCTCCTACACCCACAACTCATCAAATATGTCCCTACATCCCTCTCCTATCACACATGACTCCTCCAATGGTTGTCAGATCCCTCTACGGGACATCGCAGTTCTCCTAAACCCTTGCGGCCTACTGAGAATGGTGGATAGACCCTCATGATGTCTCCATGGACTCTCTATCCCTTAGTTCTGCAAATGAAAGAGGGTATAGCCTTATAGAAATCTCCACAAGCCTCTCATTATGCCCACAAACCTCTAGTAAGACCACGTGACTCCCTCACTCGCCCACAACCTACAAAAGGGGATAAGTTATCCCTCCAAAGAGCCACACGAACTCCTCCGACCTCTTCTTGGTGCCATAGACCTATAAAAAATAAAATTTCCCTCTCCTAGGCATATCAATAGACTCCAAACTAAAGATGATCAATAAGATTAATTCCAGTGGAAAACCCTGAACTGATTTCCCCCTATGTCTATCTAGGGTGGATATGGAACCACCAAAACCATACAAGAAATGGAAGGGTTTTGTGAAAACCCCAAAGAAAACTTGGTTCAAAGAGCACTCCAAAAAATACATCAAATCATAATGCCAAAGTGAAGCACTACCCCTCCTTTTATTCTTCTTTCGAGCCTTCTAGATATTCCCCCTTTTTTACCAAATCAAACCTTACCTTATTCCATCTACAATTTTCGTTAAAACATTAAAAATTACTTTTTAATGTTTAAGTAATTAATTATGTATCTTTTTATTTAATGTCACTTTAGGATATTGACATCTTCTAACCTAGCGACACTAAATAAATATCCATGACTCCATTTTTCTATTGATTGTATCCTATGGGAGTCGTATAGGATATTGAGTCATCCCATGTCAAATTCAATAGAAAGGGGAAGTCATAGTCCTCTCTTCACGAGATTTATTATCCCCAAGCAACCCGAAATTAGGATGCTGCAAAATATGCTATCCCTCCCAAGTGGCATCCTCAGAAGGAAAATACCTTCATGCAACTAGATACTCTTCGATCACTCTGCTCCTTAGCCTCCTCTCTCTAACATCAATAATCCTCTTTGGAGTTAGAACCAACTTCCCTTCCTCGTATAGTGGAGGAATATTTGTGGAAATGGTGACCTACTATCCCAACACCTTCTTGAGGCAAGACACATGGAAGATGTGGATCCCACTACCCTATGGAAGCTCCAACTCATATGTTACCTATACAATCCTCATGATCACCCTGTATAGTCCATAGAATCATGGCTTTAGTTTATTTGTGCCACTCCTTTTTAGTCAAGACTGTTTGTAGGGATGAAACTTGAGAAACACCAATTCCCCAAACTCAAATTCGTGTTCCACCCTATGCCTATCTGCATACATCTTCTGTGGATTCTGAGTGACCTGTAAGTTCTCCTTTGGGACTCTCAATATGTCGTGGCTCTCCTGCAACCAATATTTTTCCTTGGGTCTCTGCTCTCCAAAAATTCCAAGTACAAAAATCATGGGGCATCATAGCCATAAAATTCCCTGAATGGGCTCATCCCAATGGATATTTGATGAGTGGTGTTGTAGAAATTCTCCCTGAGGTGTAACCACTTTATCTATGTCCTCTGCTACCCTGACACATAATTCCTAGGGAATCCCTCAATACATTTGTTCACTATATAATTATGCCCATCCGTCTGGGGGTGTGATAGTTGGTACTAGGTGTCAAATATATCCTCGATAACCTAAAAAACTCTTGCCATAATGCATTGAGAAACCTGATATCTCAGTCACTGACTATGTTCCTCAGAAGACCATGTAGTCAGAACACCTCCATGAAGAATATGTTTACTACCTGAGATCTGTTTTAATCTAAAGGAATGGAAAATAAGTCTGCATATTTGGTCAACCTATCCACCACCATGTGGATATAGTACCTACTTTGTACCTTTGGTAACCCTGTAATGAAATCCATGGAAATGATTCTACACTTCTACTCAGGAATCGACAATGGATGAAGAAGTCCTACAAGATGTGTAATCTTGGACTTGTTATGTTGACAAGTCATGAACTCTCTCACATATTGAAGTATGTCCTCCTTGAGACCCTTCCAAGAGAATCTCTCCCTGACCTTCATGTAGGTCTTCAAATACCTTAGGTGCCTTTCCAGTGGTGCATCATGTACTACCCTCCAAATCTTATTCTTGAGTGTGGACTCAGGGACAAGATAGATCTTGTATTTTTAGTAGATGATGTCATCCACTATCCTATACATGTCATCCTAGATAATTCCCTCCATCAACTCTGTTATGAGGAAAATCACTCTATGGCATGGAGTAAACCAAAATAGACGGAATGACTGCAAAAATCAACTCTAATACCAATTATGCTATATAAATGAAAATGCTAACAAGACAAGATAAAGAGCCTACCTCATCTGGACGTTCGATGAAGGCCACCATTGAGCACGTGACTCAAAGATTTATACTTGCAACTTGTGCTCAACAACCAAGATACGCAAGCATATGGTTGTAATATATAATTTTAGCACCTACAATAGCATAATCCATTAATATTAATAAAAAATACACCCATGGAATAATAATTCAAATATTTTCAAGATATCAATTGGATGAGAAAAGAGTATTTCTATTAAAAAATGATCAACAAAAGTGTATAAGCAACAAAATTCTATGTCGGCATGTCTTGAACCGAGAAACAAAGTCCCTTCCATCTAGGCCTCCACCACTTCAATCCTCCACCAAAGGCAAGCTCATATAAGAGAGACAATGAGGTTCTCTATCAAAGAGGGAAGATCTTGGGGGTTGAACAATGTGTTTAGACTTTAAAGGACAAAGGGATGCAGACTCAATGTGAAGTGAAAATTTCTCCAGAGTATATTTGCTCTCAAAATTTGAATTCTCTCTTCCTCCACGGTTTAGATATGACCCAATTTATAGCCTTCAAATGGAACTAAAGGATCGAATTGGAAAATTTCTAGTATATGGAAGGTCAATGATCATGGATCGCATGACGTGACATGGAAACCCGACACAATTTTTAATTTTGGGCACAAAACCCAATGTACACGGGCTGTAATGGTGCAACCTGCGTATACGCATTATGTATAACTGTTAGGGCGTGTATATGTGGAAAAATATTATTTTTGGGCTCTGGGAAGTGCAAAAGGGACTTCAAGTCTGCATAGGGAAATGGAAAAGATCCTCTAAGAAAGTTGCATGGGGTGAGGTAAATCTTTCTATAACACATGCCCCCTAATCTGTGAGGTTAGAGAAGTATCTACGATGGCCGAAATACATTATAATTCCCAGAAGTGGAGTGATCATGGAGACTCAGTTGGAATAACTATTTTCTTATGAGAATATTACAATCCATAATTACTTTGTACACATGGCTGCCAATTTGAATTACACTGCAAATCCATGTGGAAATATACCAAACAGTTGTTCATTGCCATGAATAGGAAATACAAAGTAGACACATGCCATAGGATATCATAGTCACGAACAAGGGTTGGTGAAAACCAGTCTCAAAATCAATCTGAATATATTTGTATACAATAGAGTACAATTTGATCTCCCATGATCATCGAATTCATATAGGTATTGGTCCAATGAATGATAACAACAACTCAGGAAAGATGCTACTATAAACTGATGTCTTCAAGTCTTCTACACGATCCGCCAAAGGTGAAATTCTACATCATGTGAATAGAGGAGTTGAGGTCAAACACAGTGAGACTTCGTTTGATTACCGGTCATTAATGTATATCATTAACAAACGAGAGACATCCTACCGATAATGAAAGTAGGTATCAAGGCATCGAATACATTCATACAAGTGTGAATAAAGGTGTTGAGGTTGAACACTTGAATAATCCATTGATCAGGAGACATTGATGTATTCCCAACTATTAATGGTGAGAGAACCTACCACTGATGACTGTAAGCCTCTAGGTACTCATGGTACTCTAGGCCTTGTTTCTAGATAGATGAGTTGAAGTCGATGGAAGGAAACCCACTGAAAGGAGAGAATTAAGGAACCTCTCATCAGTCAACATGAGGTACAAAGAAATAGCTTGATTATTTGGAGGAAATTAGATGAAGAGGATGTTCACGAACCAACGACCCTTTGCATCTTTTGCATGCACCAGATGCAAGTAGTGCATGAAAAAGACCCTTTGAATATCATCCAATAAGGAATATTGTCGACAAAGGAGAGGAAACCACCAATAAGGCTAATGACATTCGAGACACTGCATGAATCCCAATGTGTGAATAAATTTCTTGCCATCGAACATAAGGGAAACCCCCCAGTCAGCGACCAATGAGGAGATGTCGACTGTTGGGTTCAAGGTTACCTACATAATGAAAGTAGGACCATGGTGCACGGTAGGACTACAACTTCATGTAACTCTGAGACACACTGAGAGTATGGTCGACATGCAAAGTCAAGATTTCTGAGAGATGGTCGACACAGGCTTATAGACATCCTTTGAACAAGATCATGAGACATATGGAGGACTCCATCAACATAGACTTGATAATGAAACTTTGTAATGCAGGAGGCACCAATCAAACTCTCCATAGGGATTGGAAGAGTAACTAGTCGGAGAAGTAAATTCTAAGTAACGAGATCAACTCCCTAAGGTCATGTTAAAACCAAAATTTGGATGACAAGTGGACTCAAAAGTTTTTGCTATGTTCAAATGCGACACGACTGCTGCCAATATGAGATAATATTATTTTATCGCCCGCCTTTTTTTTTTCATAGACAAATGAACTATGATACAAGAGAGGAAATGAGTGTCATGAGTAATCAACTAGCTCCAAATAGTGGAACATACCTATGCTCAATGCAAGGAAGTGCATGTGGGGCATGGAAACTCGAGGGAATGTTTCCTCTTAGGGTATAGGGTGTCAAGATGTAAAGGATATAAACAAGGCTTTGGTTGGATGGTGATGCAAATTTTTGAGGTAATAGGATTATAACAAGAAAGACGAAACCAACAATAGGCTCAATATTGCAACCAGGATAATGGAATGCAATTACAACTTAACTCAAAAGAATGTACTTTTTTGTAAATTTAGTCCCCTAGGCCTGAAAAAGTATAAAACAATACCCAGGAGAACTCTTCTAGCCACTAGTGACTAGAGTATTCCTTTTTTAAAATTATTCTACTTGGTCTGAAAAAGGGTTAAACTTACACCAGGTAGATGTCCTTTCAAATCCAGTTAACGAGTGTGAAAGAGACAAGTTCACTCGACAATATTTTCGCTTTTTTATAGAGTTGGAAAAGATCTTAAATAAGACTCGATGGAAGTCACATAGGTATAGGTCATAATTCTTATGAGTAAGAATATGATGTTCGAACGCAAAGTCATATTGGAACTATGAGGGACTCCGGTCTTATAGTATAATCTCTACATGGGCACGAAATGGCACAAAGGTTCTAACTAGGGAACCCATGTTTAGTAATCCTCTGCCACTCAATAATGACATTTCTAATAGCAGTAAGAAGGTTTTGTGTCACTAATAAATCGGTCAGTACCTAAGGAATAGGGATTACAGACATAGGATAAAAAATGAAAAATGGAGTGATGACCTATCTTTTATGTTGGTAAAAGGAAATACCTACCGAACTCACAAACAGGCTACATGACGCTAGAAACCACAAAAATCCCTGGACAAAACCACCAAAACCAACTCCTTCCACTGCACTATTAGTCCACTAGGTCAACATATTAGCAAAGACTATGTAAAGTGGATATAAAATTTTCTATTAATAGTAAAAATAACCAATTTTACCATACTATTTGAGTTTTTTACCCACATAGTGCATTTTGGACCAATTTTCCCATGGTCTTAAAGTGTCTATTGTGGGAGCTACGAGTGACAGAATTGAAAACTGTATGTACCAAGTAAGTTCTCTTGCCCTCTTCTTCATGTCTAGTGGTTTAAATTTCAAATTAAGTCCCCATTTTTTGAGCATTTGAGGGTGTACTTTATAAATTAGGGTGTATGCGAGATATAGTTTATCAGGTCGTGTATATGTATACATGTACATGGGAAAAGAAAAACCTGACCGCGTATATGTGTCCCTACATGAGATTGTTAACACTGGAGCCCGCGTACAAGTCCGCAAACAAGATTTTTAAAGAGTTTGACTCAAA
>ML798300.1:64606-84884 GCA_009831015.1 Picea engelmannii | reverse complement strand
GAGAGAGAGAGAGAGAATGAGGAAGTAGATGCAGCAATGGAAAGAGATGTAGGGGCCCAACTTGATCTAAAAATATGTGGCTTATACAAATTTTGGGCTCTCAAAAGAATGCGGGATCAAGTGAGATTGCTCCAAATGCTAGTGAACTTTTGGGATCCGGATACAGAGGCCTTCAATATCGATGGGAAACCATTGAGGATTAAAGTAGATGACATCTATTTCATTAAAGGATTGTCTTGTCGGGGCGAGGTGGTGAAAATCAAAGCTCGGGGATCTGGGGGTGGTATGAACATAGAGAACTACATTGCCACCCAATGTGTTGCAGGCATAGAAAAAGTAGGGAATCGACTCCCTATCAAGAGAACCTAAGTTTGAAGATCGTCATTCTAGTACTTACACAGATCATAGGGTTGGTCTTGTTGCACCAGGAATCAAGGCTACTCATGTTTTAAGAAGTGGAGTGTTTACAACCCACAGTTTATGATTGGTGTACCTCACTACTAGCTAATATGAAGAGCCAGCTGGAAGACTGCAAACAGGGGAGGAAAATGAACTTCAAGTTCGCATATATATTGTGTAGTTTTTTATTTGAGTAGGTTATAGTTCTGAACCCTAGATTCAATATCGTTCCACATGGACTTCGCGATCGAGCCATGTCACGGTGGACCAAAGTGATGAGGCGGTTAGGAGGTGGTAGGGTGTCAACCCCCTACAATGATGATTTCTTATTCTAGTGGAATCGATAGGTGATAGCCATAGATGACTACCCTTATGCTGGGATTGACTACAGAGGAGATCCAAATATGCCTCTTCCACCAGGCTCTACCTACAATGATATAGGTATGAAACAATTTTTATATATATTTCATTTTTTGTGTTTTTCAAAAAGAATAAAAAACGCAAATATTTTTGGATGGTATCAAGTATTGATAATTAATTTGTTACTCAGATGTGGGTCCATGACGATCAAATGGATTCCCACGACATCGGTGGAGGAACCAGAGAGATGATCTAGTGAGAGGAGATGCATAGAGAGTGCTACAAAATGTGCAGGGGAACCTACCTTTTTTTACGCACATGATTCCTATGGTTCAAGTGGAGGATCTGCCAGAGGCTATGCAATGGTAGGTGGTGGGTGTGCCCAGTGCATGGGTGTGACTCTTTCGGTGTCTCACAAATGCCACAATATGCTATCATGATACACATCTAGTGCCACAGGTGTATATTCCATGCTCATTATATCTATCGCCCATATATATATTTTTAGGGTGTGAGCCCCATTTTGTACTATGACACCATATTTTAGGAGAGATGAAATATAAAAAACATTGGCCTTCAGATTTACTTATATATGTTACAATGTGTACATTGGTGAATGTGTTTTATTTACTTTAGTTATGTGACAAATACCAATCTAGAACATAATTAGAATATGCATTGAATACATAATTATAACTTCTAGGTATGTGATTATAAGTAATAAAATCAAAGCGTCATTCCAAAATTCGTACCTGTAGGATTCGTCAGAGTAGTGTAGGGTCTCCTACATGGTAACTGTCATTCAACTCACATACTACTAACCGGGAATCCAGCCAAACTTCTAAAGAACTAACACCATGAGAAATGGTATTGTGTAAAAGATATATAACAACGCTATATTCAGCCACATTATTTGTTGATGGCCCTATACAAACACCACCTAAAGACACCAGTTGACCCTCGGGTGAATAAATGACCCAAGCAGCGGAAGCCAAGTTCTGTGTATGACGACTAGCACTGTCCGTGAATCCTAAGTATATTGAATACTCCGTTGACATCTTCCAACCAAAGGAAATATCGATAAGCAAGTCGATGACAAAAAGGAAAAGATATATATACACTAAGATACACTAGTATACAAAGAGTCACACCCAAGATTGAGAGCTCAAGTGTAATATATTTTCAAGTAGAGCCCATTTCTGGGCTCAGCCAGCATATTCCCTTCATAATCCTCCAATGCATAGGCTCATTTTTCTAAAACACGTCGCACGATATAAGGACCGTGCCACATGGGGTTGAACTTGCCTGCCCCCAATGGTTCTTTGGATTGGTCATACAAGAGGACCGAGTCACCCTCAGCGTATTGCTGAGAAAAGACAAACCTATCATATTGGACCTTAACACATCGTTTATTTTCTTTGATACATGTAGAGTCATCTCAACGCTACTCATCTAGGTGCTCTAGGTGTATGAGGCGTTTTTCAAGATTGGAAGTGTGAGGTAGGAGCTCAACTGCCAGTCTAAGGGAAGGGATTTTGCATTCAATCGGAATGATCGAATCCACACGATGTACTAACAGAAAAGGAGAAAAATGGGTGGAATTCTTAACCGAGGTTCAATATGCCCAAAGCGCAGGGTAAAGCATTAGATGCCAGTCAGTTTTACTCTAGATGACCATTTTTTACAAAATGGTCTTGAGAGATTTGTTCACATCCTCTACTTGTCCATTTTCCTGGGTATAATAAGGGGAAGAATGACAATGCTTAAACCCCAATTTTGATGCTAACTCCTTCATCATATCATTTTGAAAGTGACTACCATGATCAATGACAATCTCCTTTGGGATTCTGAACTGGGCTATAATTTGGTTGAACACGAAGAATGTTGCAATCTTACCATCGAATTTAATAGTAGGCATGGCCTCTTTCCATTGAGTGAAGTAGTCTACGACCACGATAATATGTTGATTCCCCTAACCGAAGTTGGGTTAAAATCCATAAAATCCACCCCCAACTTGGTGAAGGGACCGACGGTAATGAATGGGTGAATAGGGGATGGATATGAGCACGTTTTTTGAGTGAACACCTGGAAAGCGTGAAACTTCTTGACCACTTCGATGCAATCTTTAAAAAATGACGGCCAAAAATAACCAACTCGCAATATTTTTTGGGTTGTCACAAGCCTAGATAGATGACCACCACAAGCCCCACTATGACAGTCATTAATAATAGACTCATCTTCCTTGGGATTCAAGAGTGATGCAAGATATTATCTATGCTTCGATGATACAAAGTTTCCCCGAAGATAAGGTAGTTTTTAGCTTGATACCATATACGTCATCGATTTTCTCTCGACAGATGCTAAGAGAAATTCAAGGTTTGAATATATATTCAAATGACCCCATACCAGGGGTCCAAAGAATATATAAGGAAGATATGTTCTTCCGTGAACGAATCGACATGGATAACATCCTCATCTAATCTAGGGAAGTATGATATCAACTCGACAAAAACTAGCGATTTCTTAGATTTCTCCGAAGAAAAATCGAGGTCAAACTCTTGCAAAATGACAATCCACTTATTGAATTTTCCCCCTATGATAACCTGGGTAAGAACGTATTGAAATGGATTGACATCAACAACTATGGTAGTTTTGCAAAGCAATATATAATGTCATAATATTTGAACCGCATGTACGACAACCAAGGCTAGCTTCTCAATGTGAGAGTATTTACGTTCAGGACCGACTAATTTTCAACTAAGATAATAGACAATGTATTCATGGAGCTCATCATCCTCCTGAACTAGAACCATACCAATCATCCCTTCAAATGTGGCAATATAAAGAAAATAATCTCTATTGTAGTCTGGAAGCTTCTGCAAAGGCGTCAATACCAAGGATTTCTTAGGAGCATTGAAGGATTCTTGGGCTCACTCATCCCATATAAACGGAGTTTCCTTCTTCAAAATATGCATGAAACCCTTAGTTATATTGGCATATTTTACTATAAATCGATGAAATAATTTAGCCTTCCCCTGTAAACCCTGAAGTTGACGAACGTTGCATGGGGGAGGCAATCAAAGTATTGCCTCAACCTTCATAGGATCCACCATGATCCCGTTCTCAAAGAATAAGGACCTTAAGAGACACCCAGACCTAACACAGTATATGAACTTGTGAGGGTTTAAACGGATGTGATAATAATAGGGTCTCTCAAATACTAGTCGAAGGTGAGTAGAGTGATCTACTCTCTTACGAGAGTGAGCAGCGAGATCATCGAGGTAAGCTTCGAAAATGTGTTTGATATCATTAAAATAAAAGGTCATGGCACATTGGAAGGTTGCTCCAACATTTTTAAGGCCAAAAGGCATTTTATGGTATGAAAAAGTACCCCAAGGACAAATAAATGTCGTCTTATGTTGATCCTCGGGTTCAATCTGAATTTGGTTGTATCCTGAAAATACGTCCATAAAGGAAAAAAACTCGCTTCCCGCACACTCATCGATAATCTTATCAATGAAAGGTGTCAGGAAGTTGTCTTTAAGACAATCTTTGTTCAGGTCTCGAAAATCCATACATGCATGGATGGTTCCTTGTTTCTTATTCATAGGAATGGGATTGGACACTGATTTGGTCAAAGGAACTGGGTATATGAAACCAACATTAAGTAGTTTCTCCACATCTGCCTTAATAGCAGGGGCCTTCCTAGGACTAATAGCTCTAAGTCGTTGTTGAACAGGTATATCATCCAGGTAATTCTTGATTTCATGTTCGAAAATGCGAGGGTCGATTCTTGGCATCTCTTCAGACGACCAAGAGAATACATCATGAAATTATTTGAATATATTGGTGTAAATATAAATTTCTTCAAGCGAACAATCTGCACCGATATATACATTTTCAATTTTTCCAGGGACTTGAGAGATGTCGATCGTGGCGATAGGATAAATATTTTCCATGTTTCCTTCGGCATAAATTCCATGCCTATCTACTAGAACTATGGCATGACCGACCATCTCACTCAAGGTAGATCTAAAATTGTCCTGTTCGATCCTAACAAGTTCTGGGAGGTAGTAAGAGTGATGACACATATCATCCCATGGCCTATAGGGACCATTCATAGCCTCTAAGATGGATTCATCCAAAGGTAAAGTATCGTCGAGAAAATCATGTGAGCAAGATGATGAGGTGGCCCATACAGGACTAGGAACAGGATCCTCCTCATCCATCTGCGAGGGGATAGGATCTGGGTCAGCATTAGAGTCAAGAACAAATTGATACGTTATCATTTCCAGTGACAGTGGCATTGTCATTCCAATATGTGACTGACCTTCACAAGACTTGGTCAGGGAAGGTAGGGTCCATGGATCATTGTGATATGAAGTACGAAAAGGAATGGACCTCACTGACGAAGAATAACTACTGGACATGGCATAAATGTGATGACCTGGTGCCACAAAATCAAAGGTACCCATGAGGGAGGAATACATTCAAACACCAATATCCTCAGTTGTCAGCTGAGAATTGTCGATCACTGGGATCTAAGGTCCAACTAATGCATTGGGACTAGCATGCACAAAGGATAATTGATTGATCATCACGATTTTCCCTTTGTGATGAAAACATAAAGTGCAGAAAATAGACAACACGACTAAGGTCATGGAATAATTCCAATTACTCCCTAGCAATAAATTATAGTTAAGGGGTACATTAACCACCTCAACATCCACCTCCACTATATTTCCACCTAAATGGACCATAAAGGTGGGAAGAATTCCATGGGGACGAAAATAAATACCATCAAATGCGGTCAACATAGTCAAATATTGAGAGAGGATTGGAGAGCCAAAGGATTTCCAACAGGTTAGAGACATCACGCATGTTGAAACACCCTCATCAATAACAATAATTTTGATGGTATACTTCGAGTACTCCACATGGATTTGAAAGGTCGCATGGTAAGGAAAGCGAGGATTAACATCCATGACGTCAAACTTGATAACCTTAGAGCCACATGGGTCTAGAGATCCTAAAGTAGATAGTGAGGTGTTCCTTTGTGAAGGACACGTCTAGAGAACCTCCAAAGATGACATCGCACAAGGGGTTTGACCTAGATCCTCGACAATCGAATAGTTCTGGGAAACTCTAGCATTAGGGTTGTGGGTAGATCATTTTAGTACTCCTTTCGGAATATGAGGTGTAGTCTTTGCCTTTTCGATATTCAAAGGTGTTTCCAGAGGAGGGGAAGCCTCTAGACCTAGAATAGTCTATGAAGAACTGTAATCATGAGATCGAGTGGCTACATGAATCTGATACTTGACCATATTTACACATGGACGATCACCTTCATGAGTTGGGGGGTTTTGATTCCCACTCAACGCATTTATGGAATTAGAGGAGCTTGTGACCATGTGTTGATTATGCAGAAATGGGTTGGTCATCACAGTGGGCGATTGATATAAGAGCCTCACAGCTTCCTCAAGTTTGGGGCATAAGTGGGTAAGGTGATCATTTGTACATAGTTTACAAGGAAACTTCACCTTTCACTTTTCTTTCTTTCCCTCACCAGCATTGTTATTCGATCTATCATTGTTAGTGTTTTCCTTGGGTTTATACAACCTGAGTGGGCCTAATGGTTAATAACATGTGTTTCCTCATAAGAGGTTGCAAGTTCAAATCTAGAGGGGAGTAGGGTATGTATACCTCTGTAGACTTTACCAGTCAAAATCGTTGGGCAGAGGGGGTCTCACACACCAATTTGGTGTATGTCTTGGTAGTGACCTTAAAAATAGATTATTATTATTATTATTATTATTATTATTATTTCCACCCTTACGATTATTACCACGTCCTTTCCTTCTATTCCCTTCTGGTTGTTGATTATCATTCGGGTTGGTCGACGACTGTACATAATCCACATTCATTGACTAAATGGAAGTGGAGGACACAGAAAAAGGTTGTCCTACTGCAGACTGGATTAGAGACAACTCCTTCAACTAGTTCGTCACCAATTCTATATACTTAGTATTTGTAGAGCCTATAACGCCATCGGCATGAGGCCCAGAATTTTGTCTCGGGTCATAATTTGACCTCGGTGCGTCAGGAAGAATTTCATATAACATACCAAACTGAGCATATATGAGATCCAATTTCTTGGATTTGAAAATAGCTTCCTCTTTAGATGTAACCCCAGATATAGAAACATCCTTCGAAATGTAAGGCAATAAAGACTTAAGAAACCATTCCAATAGGAACTTTGGAGGAATGTAGGTTTTGATCAACCTCTTTCATCTATGCCACTCTTGGATATGGTCTGAGATATGGGTGATTTTTTTTTGGCAGAGGGTTGATGGGAGTTCTATGTCGACATCAAAATGAACCAACAAATGGAAGTGGTTGAGGAAAACCAAAACCATCTGATTAAAGTTTATGTATGTTCCCCCTAGTAACTCAATGTACCATTTCTCTGCAACCCCCATGAGGGTGTGTTGAAATAGTCTCAAACGAATAGAATCATCGTTAAGAGAATTGGATGAGCACCAAAGATGAAAAGAAGTAATGTGATCACCTAGATCTTCACCAGTCTTTCCCTCGAATTTCATAATGTCTCAAGGAATCTTGGTGGGGACAGGGGGCCATGATGGATCATGATGCACCAGGTCATTCATTAATCTTGACAAGTCTGGAAAATTAAATGTGTCCAGAAAAGGGAGCCAGGGTTGCGGCATCTGATCCCATGCTCCCGGGAAAGGTTGTTGTTGAGGGATTGCGGCCTAGCCAAGGTTCTAGTATGCACCATGGTCCTATCCAGTATGGTAATATCCTCCTCCAAATTGATTCATAAAAGGGGGTGTGGGAACCATACCCATAGGAATGTTATAATGAGGATTATAAGCATTTCCCCCAACTAGAGGAGCTTCAGGCTAGGGATTTCCCATGGTATGAAACTGACTCCCCCCGGGTGGAGATCCATAGGATAGAGGTGGATTTTTCATACCAAACATGTTGTTTGTAATAGGCATGGAGGAGGAAGGTTGAAAGGATGGAATATAGGCAGGAGCTTGTCCACCCGGGTGATTATTCCATCAAGGAGCATTAAGACTAGGATTAGAACCAGTAGCAAAAGGAGTTTGGCTTCCATCCATAGGATTTGTTTGGGGAATATGATCTCCACCAAACGAGAGTAGAATATGCGGAGGAGCCATGCCCTAGGTCCAATACTAGGATTTGTAATATTCGTTGGAATGGAAGATGAAAGTTTTGATTTCATATTCGACATACCATAAGAGAAAGGGTAGATACCGAAGGAATGGACTGAGTATTGTACCTAGGCATACCAAAAATAGACCCAAAAGGTTTCATCACTATCGGTTGAGTATCAACCATAGGATGGATAAGAGTGATGACGGGAACCTTCGGTACTACAATCGTAGTGGTTGAAGGCATCAAAGGAGTTCCATTAACTATAGTAGGTATAGGAGTCGAAGGACTCCCCATGTCTTTTTTACTCGACTTAGTACTCATACTTGTATGATCACAAGTCTGGTAGGTGGAGGTGTTTGTACCACTTTTGATAACTTTACTCCTTTTAGAAGGCAAAGACTCAAGATGTGGTGGTAACTTAAAAAAAATGGCGAGACCTGCAAGGAAGATGGTTTGGATCCATGATGACTCAAGACTCGAGATATAGAAACAAATCATAAGGCCAACTAACAATCAAAGAGCACAACACAATAAACAAAAATTCCAAATGCACACAAATAGGATATAGTCCCTGAAAAGGGGCCTCCCTCACTAGAGTAGGTATGCCTCACCCAAGAGGGGCTTAAGACTCCCTTCAAAATATTGGAGCTATCAGAATCAGTTATAAGGGCCCTCATGGACTTAACAACGCAGTCGATCAAATCCCCTTGGAGAGGTAATCCTCCATCAAGGTTGTGTGTTGTTCGACCCTTATATGACTCAGGGTACTTGCAGAATAACCCATGAGAGTAACCTATGTGGCTACCTATGTCAAGAAACTAAATCCACCATGATATAACCAATGCGCAAGAGAACAATCGTAAGTCAGGTCCACTATATGGGAAGAGTAACAAAGCCTAAAATATTGAAAGCATCGACTCTCATAGAGGTAAAGGTACTAGAAAGACCCCCATATACGAATAGATCCCCAGAAATATCTATGACACTAAGAAGGCATTAGAGGGATATCTATGAAACCAACTTTGTGCAATCTCGTGCTTAACTCCGGTGTGAGCGGAGTGTCCTGACGTCACTAATTACATAATGGATTTCATCACTCCTTGGTCAGACACATATGTTGAGTTTAATAGCCTTGGAAAAGTTTACTCACGAAATCCTATTCCAAGGCCATATATCCAATGCTTGTTTGTGTACTCTGAAAAATAAAATCATTTCTAATCAATTTTAATCAATAAACGTTACTTATAATGGATTTGTTTACTCAAAATATGTGGTCGTGAAACTGATGATGTTATGACTCAACATATAAAATAAATGAATATAAACAAAGTGTTAAGTCCTATCTTAAATTCTTAAAATATGATAATATTTCAAAATGAAACTTTCAATTCAACTCTGCAATTTCAATAAGATGCAATCTTTCCATAAATATCATGATCAATACTAAATAACCAAAGAGCAAAAGCCAAAATGCAAAATGTGTATTTTTGTATTTTCAATATAAACAAATTAAAATTCAAGGACTGAATAACAGCTTGATATATATACCCTACTACAAGAAAACAGAGACAAGTCAAGCAAGATACCAAGAAGAAAACACTCAGACCAAGATGCAAGGACAACCAATGAAGAAGATGATGAGAAAGAAAAACCGCCCAAAAATTCAACCATAAAAAGGTTTCCTATCACTCTGCAAGCACTCAGTAGTTAGGACAGAGACCTAAGAAGACTCAACAACCATCAAAAATCACCCAGCAAACACCAAACTCATCAAATAAGCTTAAAAAGTTGATTTACACAAATGTTTAAGGAAAACTCGCATATGTACGTGCCCTATACAAGGACAAATCGCGTGTGTACGCGTTTGTCAAGGAAAAACCCGCATATATGTATTAAAACACTTCCTGTGTAAGGGCTAATACAAGAAACTCAGATACAAAGTAAAAATAGGTTGTCAAGCAATCAAGAGAAAAGGAAACTCAAGCTAATAGAGAGCAATTGAAGGAGAAAAAACACTCCAAACCCCAAAATAGAAGATTCAATCCCCAGTATGGTCGTCATTTTTGTTACAAGGAAAATCACTCTATGGCATGGCGTAAACCACAATAGACGGAATGACTGCAAAAATCAACTCTAATACCAATTATGCTATATAAATGAAAATGCTAACAAGACAAGATAAAGAGCCTACCTCATCCGGACGTTCAGTGAAGACCATCGTTGAGCACGTGACTCAAAGCTTTATACCTGCAACTTGTCCTCAACAACCAAGATACGCAATCATATGGTTGTAATATATAATGTTAGCACCTACAATATCATAATCCATTAATATTCATAACAAATATGGCCATGGAATAATAATTCAAATATTTTCAAGATATCAATTGGACGAGAAAAGAGTATTTCTATTAAAAAATGATCAACAAAAGTGTATAAGTGAATTTTTTTTGTGTCAGAACGTCTCGAAATAGTGAAACCAAGTCCCTTCCAACTGGGCCTCCACCAAAGGCAAGCTCATATAAGAGAGACAATGAGGTTCTCTATCAAAGAGGGAAGATCTTAGGGGCTAAACAATGTGTTCATACTTTAAAGGAAAAAGGGATGTCGACTCAATGTGAAGTGAAAATTTCTCTAGAGTATCTTTGCTCTCAAAAGTTAAAATTCTCTCTTCATCCACAATTTAGATATGGCCCAATTTATAACCTTCAAATGGAATGGAAGGGACGAGTAGGAACGTTTCCAGTATATGGAAGGTCAAAGATCATGGATCTTGTGACGTGACATGGAAACCCGACACAATTTTTAATTTTGGGCACAAAACCTAATGTATGTGAGAAGTAATGGTGCAACCTGCATATATGCATGATATATAAATGTTAGGGCACGTATATTTGGAAAAATGTGATTTTTGGGCTCTAGTAAGTGCAAAAGGAACTTGAAGTCTGCATAGGGAAATGGAAAAGTCCCTTTGAGCAAGTTTCATGGGGTGGGGCAAATATTTCTATAACAAGCTCACATCTGAAGATATTATTGGAGTACTCCACCAAGATAATGGACTTCCAATCCGCTAAGATCTATATCATGGAGAAGTCTATGAGTCTCATGGATAGGGCATTGTGAACTATGTTCTTCTTTCCCTTTATATACTCAATATCAAAATATTGTGCATGTACCTTAATTACCCATTTATGTTGTGTCTCATTTAGGTCTCGCTACTCTAATAAATATCTCAAGCTGTTGTGGTCGGTCCTAACCACAAAGCATCCTCCCACTAGGTATTGTATGAACTTGGCCAATGCATGCATGATGGCCAAAATATCATTTTCATAGATAGGATAGAGCCTCTTTGGCTCCCTCAAATTCCTTCTCTCAAAATCTATGGGGTGTTGATTCTGCATCAATATTACTCATATCCCCTCACCGGATGCGTCACACTCCAGTAAAAATGACTGTGATAAATATGGGAGTGCTAACACTAGGAAATTTCTCAATACCTTCTTCATTCTGTCAAATTCTACCTATTCTTCCTCTGACCATATGAATTATCCCTTCTTGGTGAGGTCTGTCAATGGTGCACCCAGTTGTGAAAACCATTTCACAAAGTGCCTATAATAGTTGCATATTCTCAAGAAACCTCACAATTTTGTAAATGATTTGGGGGTGGGCCAATATAATATCTTCTGGATCTTTTCCTGATGCATCTTCACTCCCTTGACACAAATCATGTGCCCCAAATAGAGAATTTATGTCAACCCAAACTCACTCTTTGTCTCCTTGGAAAATAGTGACTTTTCCTCCATAATGCTAAGAATCTCATCTACATGCCTCAAATGTTCCTCCCAAGTCTTGTTGTAGATCAGTAGGTCAACAAATAATACTAGTAATAACTTCCTCAACTTCTTGTTGAATATATGGTTCATACATGATTAGAAGGTATTTTGTGTTAGTCAACCCAAAGGGCATGACTAGAAACTCATAGTGCCCGTAATGACACATGAACATTGTCTATGAATTTCCTCCTATCTAACCCTGATCCGATGGTAGCTCAATTAAAGATCAATATTCGATAAGTACGCTACCCCATGTAGATCATCTATTAGCTCATTGATATTGGGTATTGGGTACTAGTTCTTGATGATATTCTTATTCAATTCATTGTATTTGATGCACATCCTCATCGTGCCATACTTCTTCTTTACCGGTACTACTAAAGTGGAAAAGGGACTAGATCTAGGCCTGATGTTCCCCATCTCTAACAACTCCTATATGTCCTTCTCTATCTCTTCCTTAAAATTCTTAATGCTTGTATGGTGTGGTGATCACAGGTTTTCCCCCCTCCTCTAGTTCAATGACATTCTCAAATCCTCTATTAGGTGGTCTCCCTGCTAGTAGTGGTTCAAATACCTTGTCATTATTTTCAATCAATGCTTGTATGTGCACATGATAGTGTTGGAATTCCTATGATGGCTTCTCCATGGTGATCAAGCACTCTGTTGTGAAATCCATGTCCCCATGTATAAAAAGGGCCTCCATGTGTTAGTTAGACATGATTCTAGGGGAACCTGTCGACATACCTCTTAAGATAACTTTCTAACCGCTTTTGTCCCTAAAATCCATCCTCATGTCCTGATAATTCATGTATATATCTCACAATGAGTACAACCATTGAACTCCCAACACCACATGCATGTCTTCCAAATCCACAACGTAAAAGTCATCAGTCAATGTATACTTTCCCAATGTCACATCCTATCCTTTGAGTACATGTCATTTTGTACCCATTCGTTACTACCACGTTGAATCCATCGAATACCTATGCAGGGATGTGTCTCTTGGTGATACGCAATGGATCAATGAAGTTGTGGGTGATCGCACCATCAATCAACGTTGTAACTCTCTACCCCTACAAAATTCCTCTGACCCTGAAGGTGTAATATTTAGGGACTCCTAAAAGTGTGGAAATGATCACCCCCTTGGTTCCCTCCTGTAATGAAACTTTCTATGTAGTATCAAGGTGTGGTGGATCACCACTACGTTGTCCAGTGTCATGTAAGTGAGCTATCTCATCATCACCACCATCCTCCTCATTAGAAATCACCTCAATATAATGGACCTTACCTTTTCCCATACATCTATGACCTGGTTCCGATGGATATTTGAAACTGTAGTAAAGCTTATTCCTCCTCATCACTCTCTAAGTCTCCTCATACATCCTATCCTTCCTTGTCCATGGATTCTGGGGAGGCATCAACACCTATCTTTTCTGTGCAATAAGGTTTTTGTTTGTGTTTTCTTAGGGGTTGTGTCTTCCATATATTTGTTCTCCATGATAGATTTCTATAGTGTGTTTGGCCTCAAAGCCTTCATCCAACCTCTTAAGGGCTCATCCAATCCCTCCATGAATAGAATCACCAATCTCTGCTTAGAAATATTAGTCACCATGATTGCCATCCATTGGAACTCTGTGACATAAGCCTCTAGTGTACCTATCTTCCTCAATTGCACCAACTCCTTGAAGTGGATATTGGTATCCTTCTTATGGAACGTGTTCATAAATATCTGGGTGAATTCCTCATATGATGTAATGTTGGCATGCCCTAATGTCACTAGCCCATGGTACCACCACTCATAATATTCTCCATCCAAGTGTAGGATGGAAAATTAATTTATTTAGCCTATGTCATCATGTTAATATGGAATTAAGTGTCTAAATTATGCACCCATGCTTAGGTTGTGCACCAGTCATATCCCTCAAAAGATGAGATAGTCAAATTCAAAGATGAGATGTTGACTCTGGCCCGTCCTATGCTTGTTTCTCATCTTGAGGTTGCAGTAGTTGTTTTAAGACATGGTTTCCTGGGACCCTTGTTATAACAATTGATACTCCCTAAAGTAGTTGTTGACCTCATCATTTGGATCCTATTGTTCTCGTGCTCTTGTAGGTTGGTCCTCAAGGAATGGTGGAAATAATGGTCTAGGTACTTTTCTTCTACTTGTCTGTAGGATACTATGTGCTAGAATGTGGTTATTTCTACCCTCTGCATGAGCCCTACTTCCTCTGTGACTACCTTCTCCATGGTTCCCATTGACACCTCCATCGTTTAGATTGGCCTCGATGTCGGTAATGAATTATGTCATGATTTGTATTAATATATAATACGACCTGACCATTTTTTGTTTCCCATTGCCTATGGTTAAATGTTAAGTAACAAAGACCTGAATACAAAATACCACAATAGTACCAAAGATATCTGAATAAAATCACCCCAAAAGATATATAGAACAATATAGAAAACCACTACTTTATTGTATCAAACCCTTAGGGTAGGGAAACACCATACAATGGATCATATTATGGAAGGGATCCTCTCATGTTCACTTGCCTCTTCGAGGGGGCTTCCTCCTATTGAGCTACCACTCCAAATAGAATACTTCTCTTCATGTCCCATTACATTTCTTGAACCCATTTATATATTACTACAAACAACCTAAGATCATTCTATAGGAGGAACCTTCTAGAAGTATAACCTTCTAGTAAGTCCTCTTACATTTATTATATCTAACTACTCATTTATTATATCTAACTACCATAGTGGGACTTATTTAATAATATAGTGGATCTAGTCCACCTTACATTGAGTGGCCTCCACTATTATCACTATGGGCCCTTCGGGCCCCACACTACCTCTCTAGATACCTAACATTCGATCCCCCTTATAAAAGTGTTGTCCTCAATGCTTGTTATGAGGGTGTACAACCATATACCACGGTCCCATGGATAAGTGTGGACCATAGTGCTAAAGAAGACTAGAGAACCAGGGTTTCGTGTAGAAATGAAAGCCACCACGATGAAGTAGTCCAACCACCATTGTAAACCAGGGTCACATGTTCCAGTGCTCATATGAACTCCATGCAGAAGGTATCAGAACTTGGGAACCAACTGAAAATGATGCTCTAAAGATTGACATTGTTCATGTGTATCGAAATATTTAGAACCAACAAAAAATACACTCACTACGACTGGAGAATAATAAAACTAAATAATAATATGCAAAGAATGATTGTGTTTACCCTCCAGGAAGCTCTCTACTTGAGGGGGAGTAGACTCATCAAATAGAAGATGAAAGTGGTTTCCATCCCAGAAATGACAACTATCCATATATCAATCATCCTCCAAAGCATAACAAACATGCACTTCTTGATGATATTCATCCAAAATGCTCACCAAAGTATATGTTTCCTGGATGCTCTCCAAGGACTCATGAATACCACAAAAACCATCCCTGAGACCTTCTTGAAAGTTATGCAATGTGTCATGCATTTTGGATTTGAATGCTTTAATCGTGTGTAGAATTTCCTTAAGGGTTTGAGAATGAACATCCATTGGAAACACCACATAAAATATACCAAAATAAATCTCTGAAAATTATCTATCCAATGGGTCTGATCTTGTAGAAATCTGAGCACCCCGTGAAAAGTTATGGACTTTGTAGTCCTGTTGTCGTCACGAAACCCCCCCCAAAATGGGAAATTTTAAATTAGCGATATCTTCACTTCCATAACTTCAATTCAAACGATTGTTTTTTTGAATTTGGGTGAAATTGTGAGAGTAAATCAGATATGTAATTTTTTTTGAAAAATTCAGCTCTAGCTGCTACAGAAATTAGAAAAATCATGTGGTCATCCGCGAAAAAAAACCCTGAAAATTGCAGATTTTAAAATGAAAATAACTTTACTTCCTTGATTCGGTTTCAAACGATTGTTTTTTTACTTGGGTGTTTTTATGAGAGGAACTCAGATATACAACCAGTTTCTACAAATTTTGCAGCAAAAACTATATAAATCGTCTGAAATGTCGCGACCCTCTTTTTTTTTTCTTTGTAAAAATAAATCTGCAAAAAAAATAAAAATATTTTCCCACAATGCCTACCAAGGAAATTAATCTAAAACCAATTGTTAAGTACCAAATACTTGAATACAAAATACCACAATAGTACCAAAGATATCTGAATACAATCACCACAAAAGATATATGGAACAATATAGAAAACCACCACTTTATTGTATCAAACCCTTAGGGTAGGGAAACACTATACAATGGATCATATTATGGAAGGGATCCTCTCATGTTCACTTGCCTCTTCAAGGGTCCTTCTTCCTATTGAGCTACCACTCCAAATACAATACTTCTCTTCATATCCCATTACATTTCTTGAACCCCTTTATATAGTGCTACCAACAATCTAAGATCATTCTAGAGGAGGAACCTTCTAGTAAGTCCTCTTACATTTATTATATCTAACTACCCATTTATTATATCTAACTACCATAGTGGGCCTTATTTAATAATATAGTGGATCTAGTCCACCTTACATTGAGTGGCCTCCACTATTATCACTATGGGCTCTCCGGGGCCCCCACTACCTCTCTAGATACCTAAAATTTTGTATATTTGTAAGGTCATATCCTCAGTATGATACCACATAACTCTCTCATTATTATCCTCCATAACTCCTTCTACTTCTACCTCTTCTTATGACTTTGATCCGAGAATGGGTTGTCTCCCATTTCCTCTAGTTTTCCTTGGCATCAATGCCTCAAGAAATCACATCCTAGCAATATCACAAACTCTGATTCCACTGTAATATCCCAATAGAGATACAATATGACATTAATTCTATTTGGTGTTTTTAATTGTGATATGTTATCAAACAGTTTGAATCACATGAATTCTAAAATTTGTGGAAACTTCCTACAAACAATTTGTATGCAATCTTCTCATAAGTGTTTTTTCCTAAATATAGAAAACACCCAAATACTCATAGAAATGGAAAAGACATCATGGCATTTTATTATGGATGGATTTGGAATACAATAATAGGTAATTAAAGGCTGCTACAATAGTTGCAATAAACACTACAAAATTTGATAGAACCTATGATAATGCCAATGGCTCATCCACAATAGATGTTGGACTATTGGTGAGGTAAATTGGTCCTCCAATCACCAAGAGATGACACCCCTCGGTATGTAGAAACCCCTATCTACTAAACAACCCCATCTACTCTACAAATAAGGCCTACAACCTCCTCCTACACCCGCAACTCAACAAATATGGCCCCACAACCCTCTATTGTCACACACAACTCATCCAATGGTTGTCGGCTCCCTCTAAGGGACCTTGTGACCCTCTTAAACCCTTACGGCCTACTGAGAATGGTGGATTGACCCTCATGGTGTATCCATGGCCTCCCTATCCCATGATTATGAAAATGAGAGAGGGTTGATCCCTCTGGAAATATCCACGAGCCTCTCACTGTGCCCACAGCCCTAAAACAAGACCATGTGACTCCCTCACTCGCCCACATCCTGCAAAAAGGTGTAATTTGGCCCTCCAAAGAGCCACACGAACTCCTCCAACCTATTTTTGGTGCCACGAACCAACAACCAATAAAATCAACATCTCCTAGGAAGTTCGATACACTCCAAACTAAAGATGAGAAATGAGATGAATTCCAATGGAAAAACATGGATAGATTTCCCCCTATGTCTAGCTAGGGTGGATATGGAACCACCAAAACTATATGAACAATGGAAGGGTTTTGTCAAAACCCCAATGAAAACTTGGCTCAAAGAGCACTCCTAAATAAGAGATCAAATCATAATGCCAAAGTGAATTGCTACCCCTCCTTTTATTCTTCTTTCGATCCTTCTAGATCTTCCCCCTTTTTGATCAAATCAAACCTTACCTTATTCCCCCTATAATTTTCACTTAAACATTAAAAAATAATTTTTAGTGTTTAACTAATTAATTATTTATCTTTTTATTTAATGTCACTTTAGGATATTGACATCTTCTAACCTAGTGAGACTAAATAAATCTTTGTGACCCCCTACTAACTATATCCTACATGAGTCATATAGGATACTGAGTCACCCCCTGTCAAAGTCAAGAGGAAGGGGACATCACATTATCCCTTCAGATATTTGCAGAGAAGACATGAAAGGAAGAACCATGGACCAATGTCGACTACTAGGATAAATTGTGGTTGGCTTGATGAATGGTCATGGAATAAATTTCACATATGCTTGAGGACTTCATACAAATGTTTGTCATCGATTTTATGGTCATACAATGCCACTCTTTCTTTCCATTGATTCATTCAACTATTAATCAATTGGACTATGATGTCCTTGTTGTCTAATTGACTGGGACTGTTTTTTGAATAGTAGTTTTGGAAACTTATTTTATGGATTGGATGACTGCATTTTTTTTCACTACTTGAGTTTGATCAATTTTATGGTGATATTGTTTTTTCCAGGAATTTTATTGTACCATGGTTGATTAGTATTTGCAGTAAAAAAAAAAACATTTTGCATTGCATTAATTGAAGCATTTTAGGTGGTCGTCAACAATTTCAGCTTGTTGGGTCACATTCAACTTCCTCTTCTACTACCATTCATCTATTCTTGGAGATATTGTTCATTGAAACATTGTGGACTTGACATGATTGTTCACATCATTTCCATTGGAGGTTCTTTATTGTAGTTATCTCTTTGTTTAATTCACCTATTCCTAAGTGGTGTGTGTGAAGAGTTTGGAGACAATTTGGTTCTGCAGATTACTACTCTATCTTTAGTTGTTTGGCACTTCATCATTAGCATATCGATGTTGTCATTACTGGTCATTTTTCATTGGTTCTTGATGGTATAAAGTGTCTTATCCTTTCACCTTATTGAGGATCTAGTTGCAACTTATGGATGGTCTTCTACATTTTTCCTCTTAGCAACTTATCCTTGGCATCAATGAAGTTAGCATCTATCTTTGTTGGTTCTGCAGGATGTTTGAATTTGTCATGAAGGGGGGATTTTGTTTAATTCCATATTCCTCCAACCATGATTCTATCCCTCTAGTAATCATTAAGGGGGAATGTTAGAATGTGATAATGAATTCCCAGTGGTCTTTTGTAAATTTATTTTGCAATAACTCATTATCTTTTCCATGCATGTGTTTGCATGGATATCTCCAATTTATGCATGTCCTCGCATGTGTTTTCATGGCTATGCATTTCCTCAAATGTGTTTTCATGGATATGCATGTCCATGCATCTGTTCGCATGGCTATATCCATTCCATGCATGGATATCTACGCATGTCTTGCATGTAATCTAATTCCAATAAAGGAACTATAGTTGTAATCTAATTTGGGTAAATGGATTAGGATTTATGATGCCACATAATGCCTATATATTGTGGTGAATGCATATGTGGAGTAATTCTCTTGTAAGATTGGATTTTTCCTGAGGAATACAAATACCATCTTCCATGGATGTTTCCCCACATTGGGGTTTTACCACACAAATACTTGTCTATCTCTTGTTTCTCTTGTCTCGTATCTTTCTCGATTTATTGATTATTGATAATTTGCATAGGAGTTTAGACTAATTGGATTTAATTATATGTTTTTTCATATTTATTGGATATAGCATTCCTTTTATCTAATTAATGACCATATATGAATCACCCATGACCTGAATCTTATCAGCCCCTTTGTCTAAATCTGATTTAAGTAAGTAGAAGAAGGCCTTAAATTTTGCTTGATTATTTGTTCATTTTCCTACATTACCTTTGACTTGAATTATGTGTGTCTCTTCAAGATATAGAAATAGGCTTAACAAGCCCCAACAAAGTATCCATAAGCTAAATATTTTTCCACTTGTATCTCTAAATTCTAATAGATTTCCCTATGGTTTAACCTTTGGAATAAACTTATAATACTCATGTAAAGCATCAACGTGGGAAATTACCTGAAATGTAGGCATCATATTTTCTTCAAACAAAATAGAGTTTCTATCTATTTGTATTCCCCAAAAAACCAGAAATGGGATTGCCCTGAAGCACTTTAGATCATGTTGAGTAAACCAAACATTAAGTCATGTATTTGTGGATTCACATTTCCAAAGGTTCTAGATACGCAGAAGCTCCCAGACCTCAACCCAACCGTTTTGAGAAAAATTACAATGCAATAACAAGTGTGAAGTATTTTCTTCACTGTTCCTACAAAGTAAACAAATTATGGACCTTCTCTATTCCTTTTCTAGAGGGTTCCCCATGTTAAAAAATTGTTGTTGTTAAGAACCAAATATCAATATAGCATAGAAAAACCTCATAAAAAGTACTCAATGCCTTGAAAAAGAGATAATTTCAGATAATAAGCCTCTTCGAGGGGGAAACGTCCTTTTACCCCACTTAAATGTTCAAGTACAAGATGATTCAAAATGAAAATGTCTCCTTGGTATATATAGGAGACTAG
>ML798300.1:50094-63090 GCA_009831015.1 Picea engelmannii | reverse complement strand
GTTACCCATTTTTGTTGTTCTTCTGAAGATAGTCTTTGTTCCAAGAAGTATTTAAGACTATCATGATCTATTTTGACCTTGAAGTGCCTACCTATTAGGTACGGATGCCATTTCTTCAATGCATGTAGTATTGCCATCATTTCCTTCTCATAAATGGGTTTCTGTAAGTCCTTTCCCTTGAGTGGTCGACTTTCAAAATCCAGGGGCCTTCCTTCTTGCATTAGGACATCACAAATTCCATTTCCCGAGGCATCACATTCCACAATAAAGTTTTTGTGAAGTCTTGAGTGGTCAAGACAGGAGCTTTACACATCACCTCTTTAAGTTGTTCAAAATATTTATTTTCCTCTGGAGTCCATGAAAATGCATCCTTCTTAGTTAGTGTCGTTAAAGGTGTTGTTATTCTTCCATAGTTCCAAACAAACTTGTGGTAGTAACCTGTCTGTTAACTCCTCAAATAAACTAGTGGATTTAATTTATTTTCTCGGTGATAGGTTGTAACCTCAAGTCATTCTTTGAAGGTTCTGTAGTTGCTAAGCTTAGGTTTTGGTTTTATCTTAGAAAATAATGTGATCCATGAAGTCTTCTTTTTCAAAATTTCCATAATTCACTTTCAACAGCTAACTTATGTTCAAAAGTTGGGTGTGTGCTATGGAAAGTGTCGACTTTCAGCAGCTAAGGAGTGTTTTTCATTAGTGGGTGCGTTGTTGAAAGTGGTCAATTTCAAAAGGTTTGACAATCAAAGTTCGTGGGTGGCGCGCTGTTGAAAGTACATACTTTCCGCAGCTAAGGGGTGTTTTCTACAAAGTGGTGCGCTGCTGAAAGTGCATACTTTCCACAGCTAACAGGAGCTTTCCAAAGGGTCGCGCACTGGTGAAAGTGGCAAGCGAACAGTTGACAGAGGCGCTTTCCATGGGCCGTTGTTGAAGAAGAGCGGGAATCACGTGCGTGATATCCACGACTGAACGTAATGATGATATGATCATCCCATGTCAGGTAAATCCAAGGCATGCGTTGATGAGAGTGGGAAATGATAGAAATTTGATGGTGCATATCAGAATATGACTGTAATTTGAATCTGACCCACAAACTCATGCTCAACACTCATGACATCCGAGATGGCAAGCTCAAGTTTGGTTATGCAAGTATAGAGGAGGTACCGTCGGCCTGACACCATCAAATCAAATAGTGGTTTCATATCACAAATCGTTTCCGAAATGCTATGGAAGTTTTCATTTGTTTAAAAACAGAGCCGAAGCCCGAACTGCTTTCAACAGCGCAGAACCTCGGCTTGACTGGCAGTTACGGGGGTTACAATTGTCAAGTTTTTCGAGCTATAAGATGGTGAGAAAACGCAGCGGTGCTCTACTCAATAGAGAGCTGGATAACCTGTCCTTTCTATAATCACATCCCGAAGTCCAGAAGCATTTTTCAAATGCAGGGTGTATGGAATTCGTCGAAAGGTTGCAAGTTGGGTGCCACCAGGTCACAGCAGAAGCCTTTTCCAAGACTTTTGATGGCAATAAAGCTCGTGTCGGGTCCATGGAAATCAAAGTGGATGAGGCTGTCATTGTCACAGCTACAAGTTTACCAAGAACTGGTCAGAGCTGGTTTAAAACCACGGCTCCCAAAAATTTGGATTTCAGGGTATATTTGAAAGAAGGGTACAGACACAAAGCATGGAAAAAGGGTATGCTAGTTTCATATCTAGATGAAGAATGGCAGGAATTGTTTAAAGGTATCCAATTGTATATTAAATCGGAGGGAAGATACGATAAACTGATGATGTACCACTTCAAATTACTGGATCATTTCACAAGTAAGACCCCTATTAATTTGCCTTATTTCCTATACCAAAGTTTGATTAAAGTCTGCAAGAGGATTAGAGCCCAACCATTAAGCATGAAAACTACTCTGTGTCACCTCGGCCTCATAAAATTAGTTATCTTGGAGGAATTGAAACAACAGGGAAGGAGTTGGGAGCACTTTCTGTTCTGGGAAGGTTTTGAAACACAGAATCAGACTGCAAATGAACATGTGAAGGGTTCAAAGAAACAATCATCTCCTCAAAGCAGTTCAAGAAAAAGAAGGACCTTGCCAGGGCCTTCAGAGGATAGAATATCTGGAGCAAAGCACCACAGGTTGAAGAGAAAGTTGAATTTTGAGCAGACCACAGAGTAGACTACACAACAGAATACAGGGCATCCTACAGAGAAGAGTACAGGGAAGAATATACTTAACTTTCCCTATTCAGATTCAGAATCAGAGTAGCAAGACCAATGCCCTGTCATCAAGATTTCTGAGCAGTAAGTTGAGTGTGCACAGAACTATGAAACCTTCAGTCAGACAGAATAGGGAGAATCATCAAAAAAATCCAAATCAAAGAAGTCTCAGAAGATCAAGCATCTCAAGGAGGTAATTGCCCAGCAGGAGGTCTTGGAGCGGGTGATTAAAGAGAGGTATAAGAAGTTGTCTGATAACTTCGCCAAGACAAATGCTGCGTTTCAACGATTGGATAAGGAAAGTGTCAGAGAGAAGAAGAGGAATACAAAATTCACCAAAGACTACAACAGCCTGTGGTGGCTTGCCAAGCATCTCAAAAGGAAGATAAGGAGGTTGAAACAAAAATTGAAGCAAAAACACCATCCAGATCTGAAGGTACTCGCTCAAGTTGTCGTCAATATGCAAGGTGAGAAATCTGAGACACACTAAGTTTGGTTGAAATCAAATTTTGGATGTGAAAACCCATTTTGAGCGCAATCGGGACTTTCCCCAGYKCAAAGCTATCATTTTGTGACCCGTGCGCTGTTGAAAGTGACAGCTTTCAACAGCTAACCCGCGAAAAATTAAAACGGTTGCGCTGTTGAAAGCTCGGAAAGTAAGTTTTGAAACCAAAGGCACAACAGGTCATTTCAAACAGGATTTGAAGTTGTTCCAGTGTATCAGTGGGCTATCAAATCACATGAAAAGAATTCGACATCAAAGATTCAAGTGAATTTTGGTAACAAATGCAAAATCATTTCCTCAAAAATCGACCAGGAACGTTGGGAGATCCAACTGTCAAAAGACAGGTGTCTTGTTATTCTTCACCACATCCAGAAAATCAGGAGCAGAAGGATGCAACTGGAGATTTTGGAGATTGAAGACAGTTCGAATTTCTAGTTTAGTTGTTAAAGACTTTACTTTCAAGTTGTTTAGATAGAATTGAGTTGTTTTTATTAAATACAGATCCTTGTTTTTAGGATCTGTAAAAACTATTTGTAAGACTATAAATATCTATTTTTGGGACGAACCAAGGGTTTGATTTTGGGTACTATGATGTTGTCACTGTAATCAACAGACTTATTCTTATTATGTAAAAAAATTCAAGCTTCCTTCAGTTGTGTGGTCAGATTTTCCTCCTCTGTTCTCTGATTTCTTATGAGTGAAAGTTCTTTGTTGATGCTCATTCAATTTGCAGTGACTGTCACCTCACTGGTTAATTGTTTTAGTTGATAATCATAAGTTATTTCTTTGGTTATTAAACCCATTGTGCTTGTTGGTATGAAGTATAATCTGGTGTAATAGCTTTTTTCTTCCCCATTTAATCAAACTTTGTCTGACTGCGTGGCTAGAAGGCCTTGTGAGATTTTGTATTTCTAGACAGTCTTGAAAACACAGTCCAGTCCCTAGATATTCATCTTGATCCACAAACCATATCAAATATTAAGAAAATATTTCCAAAAAGAGTTAGTTACCAGACATCTCTGACTTACAACCTAGGAGAGTTTCCTGGAGTGATAACAAATTGGCGTCGTTGCCGGGGAGAGGAGATCGAAGCTCAGCTTCTCTGGGAGACGACATAGATCTAATTCTTGATGATAGACAAGAAGTAGACACTACCAGGTTGTACATTTTCTATCTGGAGACTCCATTGAAACAAAGTGGCTCCCAAAAGGGCTCACACCAGGGAAAACCCAGAAGGCCCATTGACAACATCAGTTCCTGATCCAGAAAAGATCATCAGCAAGGGAAAAGCTTTGCAAAGATAGGCTTCCGGAGCTACAAGCACAATTGATTCAGGTATTCCAACTGATACTCATCCTTACATATCTAATAAGCCTTTGATTGAATCTCCTGCTGAAATTCAAGATTCCCAGAAAATAAAAAAATCATCTCAAGATTCTAAGATAGAAGAACCTTCATTTTCTTCTAATATTACTGATTTTGTCCTTGAGATTGGCATTTCATCCCGTCCAAAAGAACTGAATACTGAATCTTCCCAACAGAAAGAAAATTCCTCTTCATCTTCTTTTGATTCATCACCTAGCAAACCTTCTAAAGGTGTTTTACACACTTACACTAATCTGCATGTCCTTGAAGAAATTCTCCATGATCTGTCCTCTAAGGGTGAAGAAAATCTAGCCTCATTGCTTGTTCAGTTTTATAAAGCCTCTTATTTTTCACCAGTCTCCGAACCTCCTGCTCAAGACAAAGTGAGACGGTCATTCTTTTCTAATTCAGGCAACTCATCTCCTCCATCATCTCCTGCAAGTTCCTCGTCTGTATCAATCACCAAGACTGTCATGGTTGCCCCTTTGACCAGGATGGAACAAATCTTGGAAAACAGATATGCCCCACTTTTCTTGCCAAATCCCCTCTCTGCCATGCCAACAGGCGACTACCAGAAATATATGCCAAAGTTTACAGGAGCAGGGGAGTATACTGCTGAAGAACACATTGAAGCATTCTATGCTTATGCAGAAAACACAAATATCTCAGAAGAAGATGTGTGGACTAGAGTTTTCGTTCAGAGTTTGGATGGCCAAGCCCAGAAGTGGTTCAAAGAGATACCAGCAAATTCAATCACTGGCATTGAACAATTGGATGAAGTATTCTTGAAGCATTGGGGAGAAAGAAGAGATCTGTTATACTACATTTCGAAATTTGGAAATTTGAAGAGAGGAGATGGAGAATCGGTTTCGGACATTATCAAAAGATTCAATAAAATGTTTGGTAAGATCCCTGCAGAGATTAAACCGAGCGATGCATCGGCAAAGATCACATTCTCTGCTGCCTTTGATGCAGAGTTTTGTCTGATCCTTAGGGAAAGATGATCAGCCACACTTTCTTTAATGCAAGATGTTGCTCTCGAGGTTGAGTCTAACATTACAGCATCACAGAAGCTTAAAGGAAGGACTGAGAAGAAGAATTCTGCTGCTGAGTCCTCCTCATCTTCTAGCAGCCAAATGGAGAAGATGGCAAAGATGCTAGACAGTCTGACGTCCGAAATGTCAAAGCTAAAAGTCCAAAATCAGCAACCAGCAAGAGAGAAAGAGCCAAATACTTTCACTCCCAGAAATCCAAATGCTTTTCCTTACAGAAGGAATAATCCACAATTTCATATCCTTCAAAGAGATAGAAATCTAGTTGATGATCAGAGGGTCAGGCCACCATTCCAAAATGCAGTGTTAGATGAAGAGAAACAACCACCTCACGATGAAATTGAGGATGCAGATGAGATAAATTGTTTTGGTGATGAGAATGATGCTTCATTTTTAACACAGGTAGACTATGAAGAGGCCCTGATGGATCAACAAATTCAGGAAGCAAGTATAGAAGGAGTTGTCTACTTGACAGATGATCAGAAAGGCTACAATTTAAGGTCCAAGAGTGCCGGTCCAAAAACACCTATTGCTGCCCCTGTGAAGGACAAGGAAGATTCTGCCCTAGTGAAAAGTAAAGAGGTTGCTGCCAATCAGCCTCCAGCTCCTGAAAAACAAAATTCCCCTCCAGCAAAACAGTAGAAGAAACAAATTCAGCCCCCAGTCAAAGAACAAGTCAGCCTAAAAGCTCCTTCCAATGAGGTAAAGGTTTCGGACAGACAAGCTTTTTCTTTCAATTTTGAATCAGAAATTCAAAAGATTAAGATACCGATGCCTTTAACTGAACTCATGAAAAATGAAGTATTTAAAGCAGCCATCCTAAAGTCTCTTGAGCCTAAGACCTCTTCGTCAGATGATTTTGTGAATCTGCAAGATGATCATCCTAAAGTGACCATAGGGCCCATGATAGAAGACCATGACGATTCTTGTCCACCATTTTACATATCACTAAATGTCCATGACAAAATCCTTCACAATTGTTTGCTCGATTCTGGGGCATCACATAACCTTATGCCAAAGGCTGTGATGGATGAGCTTGGCCTTGAAGTCACCAAGCCATATCAAGATCTTTTCTCCTTTGATTCTAGAAAGGTCAGATGTCTCAGCCTCATCAAAGACATGGTTATAAACCTTGCTCAATTACCAATGAGGAGCATGGTTATGGACGTGGTTGTTGCTGATATTCCACCGAAGTTTGGGTTGCTTTTGTCTCGTTCATGGGGAAAAAGATTAGGAGGTACATTGCAGATGGATCTGTCATATGCTATGATTCCGGTGTTTGGAGGGGAAATGAAAAGACTTTACAGGGAAAACCAGCTTGCTTATATCATTAGCAATGGAAAGAATTCTGTCAATCATCCTATCTATGATGTGGATACAGATTTTGGTTCATGCATCCTTCAGATTTATGATGGTCAATCGACTCCTATGAAGTTAGTGAAGCCTATTGAACAGCAGACGAAAAGTGAAGACATTTCAGTCTGGACTATGTACTTTGATGGGGCCAGCACTAAGGACTCAACAGGTGCTGGGGTAGTTCTCATCTCTCCTTCAAAGGAGACCATATCTTTGTCTTTCAAGCTCGACTTCAGAACCACTAACAACATAGCAGAGTATGAGGCTCTGCTGTTGGGATTAAATTCATCCAAGGAGATGGGGATAAAAGGTTTGAAGGTATTGGGAGATGCAGACCTCATCGTGCAACAGGTAAACAACACCTTCCAAGCTAAGCATGTTAGATTAAAAGCCTATAGAGACGAGGTATGGAAGCTGCGTGATTATTTTTCTGTTTTTGAAATTTCATACATACCAAGGGATATGAATCAGCTTGTTGATTCTCTTGTTGTTTCAGCCAGCACATTCATTCCTCCCATGCCCCCTAAGCTCAGCTATGAGATTCAAGTAAAATATCGACCCTCCTTACCTGATAATGTAAAATATTGGAAAGTCTTTGAAGATGATGATGAACTCAACAGATTTCTACAAGTGGTGGATGAGTTTTCCGATTTGCACATGGATCAACAGAATCTTAATGAAGAAGAATCACAGGAACCTGAGCTAAAGAAGAAGTTGGGCCAGCATGACATTATTCAGTTACCAAACAACTATATACCCCGAGGTTTGGTACCCTTGGAAAGGTTGTTTGATCAGAATAATGTCCCTTACCAGCCAGACAAAAAGGAGAAAGATCCAACTGTTAAAGAGCATGATATAGGAGGTAAAAGCCAGCCCAAGTTTGTTAATTTGTCTTCCGAATTGACCGCTGATGAGAAGTCAAAATATGGTAGTATTTTGAAGGAATTTTCCGATGTGTTTGCTTGGAAATATAGTGATTTAAAGACTTATGATCCCGATGTTATTCAGCATAAGATACCTCTTGAAAAAGACACTATTCCTTTTAAGAAAAAACTCAGACCCATCAGTCCCCTTCTGCTACTAGTGATTGAAAGAGAAATTAAAAAACTCCTAGATGCCAAGATCATAGTTCCCTTGAGATATTCCAAATGGATTGCCAATCTGGTGATCGTAAGGAAGAAGAATGGTGAGGTCAGATTGTGCGTAGATTTCAGAAACTTGAACAAATGCTCTAAAAAGGATAACTATCCTCTTCCTAAGATGGAACACTTGTTACAGAGGATTTCAGGGGAAAAGGTCATGTCCTTTCTTGATGGCTTTTCCGGTTACAATCAGGTGGTTGTCCATCCGGATGATCAGGAGAATACTGCGTTTACCACTCCTTGGGGGACCTTTATGTACTCCAAGATGCCCTTCGGATTAATGAATGTCGGGGCTACATTCCAAAGGGCCATGGATATAGCATTTGTGGGAGAAAAAGACCAGTTCTTCCTCATATACCTTGATGACATTACGGTATATTCCAGCAGCCATGAGGAGCATCTGAAACATCTGAAAAGGGTATTCTTAAAATGCAGATAGTTCGGGATCTCATTGAATCCCAAGAAATCCCAGTTTTCTCTAAGAAAGGGTAAGCTCTTGGGTCACATCGTCTTAGCCGAAGGTGTAATGATTGATCTAGAACAAGTGGAGGCAATTCAAAAGTTGTCCTTGCCGAGGTCAAAGAAGGACATTCAGTCATTGCTCGATAAGATAAATTTTGTCAGAAGGTTTGTGCCCAATTTTGTTGAAATGGTCAAACACATAACCTGCATGCTGAAAAAGGGGGATGAGATAAAATGGACAGACAGCGCGAGAAACTCTTTTCAGGATATCAAGCAAGCGATCATCGAATCTCCGATTCTGATCAGCCCAGATTACAGTAAGACTTTCTATGTCTTCTCCTTTGCTTCCTACGACATAGTGGCAGCAGTCCTGCTTCAGAAAGATGAGGAAAATTTTGATCATCTCGTGGAATTCTTCAGCAAGACACTCAGGGATGCAGAACTAAGGTATGACGCTATCGAGAAACAAGATTATGCCCTCATAAAAGCTTTAAAATCATTCAGAATTTATATTCTTCACTCAAAGGTCATCGCATATGTTCCCTCATCTTCTGTAAAATATGTTTTGACTCAGTCGGATATTGACGGAAAGAGGGCAAGATGGATTTCAAAAATGATTGAGTTCGATATTGAAGTAAAGCCCACCAAACTGGTAAAAGGCCAGGGCCTTGCCAAGCTTTTGGCGGAGGAAAATCTTAAGCTGCTAGATATTAAATTCATAGCAGAAATTTCAAAAACTTCACAGACAGATTTGGCAGCGGAAGGGCAGCATGACAGTCAGCAAGTGGCAGAGCACTTGTCCTCCTGTGAATGGTATTCTGGCATCATACATTTTCTGCAAAAGCTTGAAGTTCCTCCTGAACTCAGTTTGACTCAAGCTCGAGCTCTCAAACTTAGATCTATCAAATTCTGCATTTATAACAATCTACTATATTGGAAGGACCCTGCTGGTCTGCTCCTCAGGTGTTTAGATAAAGAAGAGTCTATCGAAGTGACCCATCAGTTTCATTCAGCCGTTTGTGGTGGTCATCACTACTGGAAGACTATTTCCCATAAGATCCTGAGGGCCGGATATTATTGGCCTTTCCTCTTCACAGATGTGTGTGCATTCCTCAAATATTGTGATAAATGCCAAAGATTTACCGGTAAGAAGCAGCTGAAATCTTTACCCCTAAGACCTATTGTGGTGAATGGCCCTTTCTAGCAGTGGGGTTTAGATTTCATTGGTGAAATAAATCCTTCATCCAGTGGTCAGCACAAGTGGATTCTGGTAGCAATGGATTATTTCACAAAGTGGATAGAGGCGATCCCCACCCGGAATGCTACACAACAGGTAGTCATGAAGTTTCTCTATGAAAACATTTTGAGCAGATTTGGTTGTCCCAAGAGGTTGGTGGCAGATAATGCAGCAGTGTTTAAAGCAGAAGCATTGGTATACATGTGTGAATCGATGGGAATCCAGTTGGTACACTTGACTCCCTACTATCCTCAAGGTAATGGCCTGGCTGAATCGTCGAATAAAAGCTTGATCAAGATCATAAGAAAAATTTTAGAGGAAAATAAGAAGAATTGGGATTCCAAACTGAAATTTGCTCTGTGGGAAGACAGGGTAACTATTAAAAAATCCATTGGAACTTCCCCTTTCAAGCTGGTTTATGGGACTGATGCAATTTTTCATGTTCAATTAGTTTTGCCTGTGGCTAAGTTTTTTCAGGAAGAGCAGACTGAGAAAAATGACATGGTAAGAAGGATGTTGGATTTGGTGGAACTGCAGCAAGCTCGTGAGAAGTTAGTGGATAGATCAAAATCTCATCAGATGCAGATCAAAAATACATTTGACAGGAAGGCGAAAGTGGACAGTTTTCGGATCGATGACTAGGTTCTAAAGTGGGATGTTCTTCGACAGGAGAAGGGCAAGCATGGCAAGTTCGATTCCTTGTGGACAGGCCCTTTTATGATTACTCATGTTCAAAACAATAACACTATCATTCTGCAGAATCTGGAGGGTGAAGAAGTGTTCAGTGGCCCGGTAAACGAGCGATTTTTAAATCTCTATTTCGTCTGAGGCTGTGAAGCCTAAACATTGTAGTGTTAGTTTTTGTTTTATTTTTCAATAACTCCATGCCCAATGGAAGCACTAGCAAATAGTTTAGTTCTTAGGTTCTTGTCCAGGAAAGGCATTGATTCTATGGTTCTTGAAACCTCACAGGGAGGTGTTCATCCCCAATAGGAGCCAGTGTTAACTCCTCAAATAAACTAGTGGATTTAATTGCTTTTCTAGGTGATAGGTTGTAACCTCAAGTCATTCTTTGAAGGTTCTATAGTTGTTAAGCTTAGGTTTTGGTTTTATCTTAGAAAATAATGTGATCCATGAAGTCTTCTTTTTCAAAATTTCCATAATTCAATTTCAACAACTAACTTATGTTCAAAAGTTGGGTGTGCGTTGGGGAAAGTGTCGACTTTCAGCAACTAAGGAGTGTTTTTCATTAGTGGGTGCGCTGTTGAAAGTGGTCAATTTCAAAAGGTTTGACAATCAAAGTTCGCGGGTGGCGCACTGTTGAAAGTACATACTTTTCGCAGCTAAGGGGTGTTTTCTACAAAGTGGTGCGCTGTTGAAAGTGAATACTTTCCGCAACTAACATGAGCTTTCCGAAGGGTCGCACGCTGGTGAAAGTGGTAAGCGAATAGTTGACAGAGGCACTTTCCATGGGCCGTTGTTGAAGAAGAGCGGGAATCACGTGCGTGATATCCACGACTGAACGTAATGATGATATGATCATCCCACGTCAGGTAAATCCAAGGCATGCGTTGATGAGAGTGGGACATGATAGAAATTTGATGGTGCATGTCAGAATATGACTGTAATTCGAATCCGACCCACAAACTCATGCTCAACACTCATGACATCCGAGATGGCAAGCTCAAGTTCGGTTATGCAAGTACAAAGGAGGTACCGTCAGCCTGACACCATCAAATCAAACAGTGGTTTCATATCACAAATCGTTTCCGAAATGCTGTGGAAGTTTTCATTTGTTTCAAAACAGAGCCGAAGCCTGAACTGCTTTCAACAACGCAGAACCTCGGCTCAACTGGCAGTTACGGGGGTTACAATTGTCAAGTTTTTCGAGATATAAGATGGTGAGAAAACGTAGCGGTGCTCTACTCAAGAGAGAGATGGATAACCTGTCCTTTCTACAATCACATCCTGAAGTCCAGAAGCATTTTTCAAATGCAGGGTGTATGGAATTCGTCGAAAGGTTGCAAGTTGGGTGCCACCAGGTCACAGCAGAAGCCTTTGCCAGGACTTTTGATGGCAATAAAGCTCACGTCGGGTCCATGGAAATCAAAGTGGATGAGGCTGTCATTGCTGCAGCTACAAGTTTACCAAGAACTGGTCAGAGCTGGTTTAAAACCACGGCTCCCAAAAATTTGGATTTCAGGGTATATTTGAAAGAAGGGTACAGACACAAAGTATGGAAAAAGGGTATGCTAGTTTCATATCTAGATGAAGAATGGAAGGAATTGTTTAAAGGTATCCAATTGTATATTACATCGGAGGGAAGATACGATAAACTGATGATGTACCACTTCAAATTACTGGATCATTTCACAAGCAAGACCCCTATTAATTTGCCTTATTTCCTATACCAAAGTTTGATTAAAGTCTGTAAGAGGATTAGAGCCCAACCATTAAGCATGAAAACTACTCTGTGTCACCTCGGCCTCATAAAATTGGTTATCTTGGAGGAATTGAAACAACAGGGAAGGAGCTTGGAGCACTTTCTGTTCTGGGAAGGTTTTGAAACACAGAATCAGACTGCAAATGAACATGTGAAGGGTTCAAAGAAACAATCATCTCCTCAAAGCAGTTCAAGAAAAAGAAGGACCTTCAGAGGACAGAATATCTGGAGCAAAGCACCACAGGTTGAAGAGAAAGTTGAATTTTGAGCAGACCACAGAGTAGACTACACAGCAGAATACAGGGCATCCTACAGAGCAGAGTACAGGGAAGAATATACTTAGCTTGCCCTATTCAGATTCAGAATTAGAGCAGCAATACAAATGCCCTGTCATCAAGAGTTCTGAGCAATCAGCTGAGTGTGCACAGAACTATGAAACCTTCAGTCAGACAGAACAGGGAGAATCATCAAAAAACTCCAAATCAAAGAAGTCTCAGAAGATCAAGCATCTCAAGGAGGTAATTGCCCAGTAGGAGGTCTTGGAGCGGGTGATTAAAGAGAGGTATAAGAAGTTGTCTGATAACTTCGCCAAGACAAATGCTGCGTTTGAAAGATTGGCTAAGGAAAGTGTCAGAGAGAAGAAGAGGAAGACAAAACTCACCAAAGACTACAACAGCCTGTGGTGGCTTGCCAAGCGCCTCAAAAGGCAGATAAGGAGGTTGAAACAAAAATTGAAGCAAAAACACCATCCATATCTGAAGGTACTCGCTCAAGTTGCTGTCAATATGCAAGGTGAGAAATCTGAGACACACTAAGTTTGGTTGAAATCAAATTTTGGATGTGAAAACCCATTTTGAGCGCAATTGGGACTTTCCCCAGCGCAAAGCTATCATTTTGTGACTCGTGCGCTGTTGAAAGTGACAGCTTTCAATAGCTAACCCGCGAAAAATTAAAACGGTTGCGCTGTTGAAAGCTCGGAAGGTAAGTTTTGAAACCAAAGGCACGACAAGTCATTTCAAACAGGATTTGAAGTTGTTCCAATGTATCGGTGGGCTATCAAATCACATGCAAAGAATTCGACATCAAAGATTCAAGTGAATTTTGGTAACAAATGCAAAATCATTTCCTCAAAAATCGACCAGGAACGTTGGGAGATCCAACTGTCAAAAGACAGGTGTCTTGTTATTCTTCACCACATCCAGAAAATCAGGA
>ML798300.1:19680-46339 GCA_009831015.1 Picea engelmannii | reverse complement strand
GAAAATGTCTCCTTGGTATATATAGGAGACTAGGAGGTATAATTACAACTAATGGCCTAAAGATGACATAAATAAAATAACATTACTAATATAATATGCCCCAATTAAGGGGTAATGAGCCAATATTAGGGCTTAACAATTATTCAGTATGAGCCATATAAACAAATTACACTTGGGAGGGGACTTAACTTTCCAAATATTCTACCAGCACCATTTTTATCACCTAATTCTGGTTCAAAAAAAGAGAAGTATCCAATACTAGGTGTATAATTCCCCCTTGCTCCATTTAGAGTCCATATTAATTCATCTAAGAAATTGTTCAATCTTGTATGCGCCTTCTTCAGTTCTGCTAAAAAGTGATCCCTCCTTTCAACCAAATTTCCTCCTAGACCAAGATCAACTTCCTTTCTCCATCCTTGAGATCATAGGGATGTGTAATTGGGTTGTCAATAAAATTAACTATAAATATTCCAATTACCTATAAGTGTTATATGATTTCATCAGGGATGAATATGTCTCTACCACACCCTATTATTGCATCCCCCCCCTCCCCCCCTCTTACTTTTGATCTGCCTCCCACTCTCAATCCCAAATAACATCCTATCACTGGGAATCCTAGTGTCATTTCCTTGCATTGGTTATATATATATTAATTATACTCTTCCTTTCCTTTCTAATCCATTCCAAGAGAGTCCCTAGAGCAATGTATTTTTGTATAAGAATACTTTTCCATAGACCCTCCTTTGTGATGAATTTTTGTAATGATTTTGATGCTAGAGATTTACCAAATAAATGAATGGTCTTCAGTCCCCAACCCCCTATATCTTTTGGAGATGCAATCCTATGCCACTTAACGAGATGATTCCCTTTGTACTCACTACTCCCTTTCCATAGAAGATTACAATAAAACTTTCTAATTTTTTCAAGAATACCTTAGGCATATGAGCTAGGGTGTGTTAATATACTGGAATATATTTTAGCACTAAATTTATCATAACCAATCTACCTCCCTTAGAGATCCACTTGTTGCACCAAAGAAAAATGTGTTTTTCAGTTTTAGATATCGACGAATACCAATCTACCTTTCCATAGAAATTTGTCTTAAGAGTAAAGACCAAGTATTTAACTCCTTATAACATGACTAAGTGTTGAAAAGGAAAACACCCTCCAATACCCAAATCCTAAATACCCTCCAAGTCAATTGTATAAACTAAAAACTTCTCATTTATTTCCATGCATATAACCTTGTTGTAAATATGTAAAATGTTCTTGAAACATTGACCCTCCCTTTCTGATCCAAAACAAAATAGTAGAACATCATCTATGAACAATAAGTGTGTGAGTGCCTCACATCCTATTCTCACACCTTTGATACTCCTCGCTCTCCTACCTTCACTAATGGCTCTACTTGGTCCCTCTACTACCAAAAACCAATTCTATAATATATATGATTGAATAAAAAATAATTCAATAAAATTTCATGAATTGTATATACTTTGTTCACATTTATAATCAAAATTAAAATTAGCTAATTGTATATATTCAACTAATAATATTATTAAAATTAATATCCAAAATCATCTTATCTAACCAAATGATGCCTAATACAATAATATTAAATAAAATTGAGACATAACACTATAATAAAAATGAATGATTATAAATAAAATTAATTAGTGTCATGATGTCATCAATATCTCTTCATTATAAATACATAAATTAAAATATGTAAATCATATTGATTACTTGTGTGTTTTTCAATCTAAAACAAATTATTGTTATTTAACTAACTTTGACGTCTATGCCTATCTATTACAAATACACATAAAATAACACCAAAAGTCATACATATATATAGGTGGGTATTGTAACTCTTAAAGAGCAACACCTATCATAAAGTGTCGATTTGCACAGAACTTCACTAGCGGCCTATACTAGTGCAATGTGTTCGGGGTCATGCGTGGAAATGACTCAATAGCACACTTTAGTTGTTGGTAGTAGGCATGGAATACAATGTTCGATTTCCATTGCTTTGACATATCATTCATATACCACAATGTGGAGAACCTTGCAGTCAATGGCTCCGATGGTTCAACTTCTGAAAATGTCGCTCCTTCCAGCATATTCCAAGCAACAAATGAGATTAATACCAATAACCAACTAAAATGGAATTCATAGCCCTGATCCTATGCTTCGTGGCAGTCCTTCTCGAGCTCGTTAACGAGGTAACTCGCCCAGTTCATTTGCATTCCTTCTACACACTTCCCTACGAGGTCTACTATGAACCCAGTGACCTGTGTCAGACGGTTCTTTCTGACAATATTTCCAGCTATAAGATGACAATCTAGGCGCACTATGCCATCCTAGATGGATGCCACCTTGTAGCCTCACTTTCCCTTTTCTACATCACCACAATCCTCCTTTATGCGTTGTGTCAGGGAGCGACTTGAAGTCTTCCCTAGGTAGAACTATTGAGAGTCTGGTCCCTGCATACTCATCCCTATAATCAAGTGGATCAGTGTTGGATCCACAGTAATGCACCTATAGAGCCATAGATGTCCTTCATGGTAGCACGACATGAGGATTTTAGCACAAGCGTTAACCAATTGATGTCGATAGAAGTGAGGGATCTTCATTACATCCAGGATCGTGGACTGCGCCAGCTCCTTAATCCATGGCTGGGAGACTATGTGCGGCTTCTTCCCAAGCGTCCTCATAAAATATCTATGCAACGCAAGCATCGCATAGTTCTTCATGTCTCCAAGGTTAAAGTCGTTGTTCTTCATAGCTGGGATGTGTCCTAGTTGGGGTCCAACTACGCATATCCCCTTCGGGATGTACGCAATGATCAACATATAATCAAAGTCACTAGGGATACTATCATGATTAACTGCACCATCTAGAGGCGGTATGTAATATAGCAAGACCGACGGGATCTGTTTCGCATTAGCCAAATTGTCGTGGTGCTTGATTCACTTCTCAGTCGCAGTCCAACTAGAATGATGTCCATTCGACAAGGATGATTGAAGTCCTCCAGTCGACGACACATGTATTCCTACAGACATAAATATTTCATTCATGATCTCCACGAGAATATCCTCCACATACTTTTATAACGTGCTAGGTTCGCCCGACATTCACACTTGTAACCAAATAGATCGGGTCGGTGAACAGAAAATTGAGGTAATCAAATGGATGGTGAGGTCTAGAAATCATAGTGAGATACAATGGATTCTTTGTTAGCTTGGATATTCACGGGTAGAAAAAAGTGGTCTTGGCGTAGCATCCGACGGGTTAAATAAGAAAGTGTCGTAATGGATTTCTCCAATGGGAAAGAATGAATCCATCAATGTGAATTTATCCATTATGGAACAGTCTCAACAGTCCAATGACGGTCTTTCCATCAATAACTGTGTTTCTAGTTGTTCTGGAGCGTCATTCTGATGGTCAGGGCACCTCCAACGGCCATATAGCTTCGCTGTGACGAAGTCCCCTTCTGCGTGGTTCTGTTATTCCGACGAGTTTCAAGTTTTGTGGATCTGCCTCCTGTGAAGTCTTCCTTCTATTTTTTGTAGATTCTTGCAGCTTAACTTTATTCCTATTGAGCTTCCTAGCATTCTTTCCTATGATCTGAGCTTCTCTAACAATTTATGGAATCCTCTTCCCATTTGTATTCTTATTCTCTCCAGGTGAAAGGACTTCGCACTATTGATGCGCTCTTACAGATTATGAGTTTAATGTCCCTTCTCTTACTATTTATGGGGTGGCTATACCTCTTTTTTGCATGGACAGGTTCTTTAAGCCTTCCTATGTTCTTTCAACTTTGACAGCTAATTCTCTGGCCCCCTGTTGCTTCGACTTATCCTCTTGTTCTTCTATTAGTTGCTCGATTTTTATGGTTATGAAGTCCCTTAGTTCTTATGTTTCCTATTCTCTAGCTTCCTCCTCTGCTTTCCTTATGATATGATCCTTCTCAATCCATGTCTTTCCTAATAAAAGTGGAAAAGGGGCATTGTTCTCAACATATTTAATCACTTCAAATTATTCTACAGTCGATGTTTCATGAGCAATCATAGGTATATTAGTAACTCTTCCACATAGGGTTATCATCTTTCCTTTAAACAAGCCTATCCTTCCCAATGAAGGTATCATAGCAGGCTTTCCCAAACTTCCCAAGTGCTTTCTAGCATAATATTCCTGTGTGTTTCTTCATCCAATACATAGTCGATGTCGAAGTCTTCTATTCTTGTAACTATGCGTTGTTTTTCTTTCAAGATCTCTGATAAAATGATGTCCTTGTGGTCATCCATTGCTTCTTTTAACTGTACTAACATAGTCTGAGCTTTCTCTGATTCTTTCTCTTTATGATTCTCTAACATATCCTTAGTCTCTTGATCTTCTTCATAATTTTCTTGTCTCATGTTCATCTTTTCAACTTTAGCAATCATTCTTGGACAATCCTCAACCTCATGACCAACAACTTTACAAAAAAGGAAAATAGGACCTATTCAAGGAATTCCTTAGAAATATGTCACGGTCTTCTACAATTATAACATAGTGTCAATCCTCTCTTTCTTTTACATGATCCCCAAGATTTCCTGTACTACGCACTGGGATCAGAGTGTTGGACCTGCAATCTTCAAAAATTCTTTCTAGGTTCCTGCATCCACTTATTAGTCGAAAAATTCTTACTTTGCATAGGAATAACATATCTTTCTCTATTTCTATTAGATTTATTCATATCAACTCTTTCTTCTAATTGTGCCCTAGTTTTCAAACTAGGACAAAATCTATAAACATAACTAGATTCATACTTTCGAAGCAAAAATTTCCACTTATCTTACCCTTACCAAAGAAAAAATGTTTTAAGATCTTACCTCTTTTCTTCAGATCTAATTTATTTCTTAGCACAGAGCTTCGCAAGTCAAGTAGAATATTGCACACTACAACAACATATCTACGCACATATCTTTCTCTTTTCTTCAGTTCCCATCAATCACAGTTTCAAGTCCTAACAACGGAACCATTTGTTGGCACAGGGGCAGACCCAGGGTTCAACGCTTCAATAGCACACCAAAAAAAACCTAAATGTCGGCCCTTTCGGCAATGCCTGTGAAGCAGATGAAGTCTCACCCGAGGTAGAGGCAGGGGGGGTTGCAGGACTCAGGTGTCTACAACCAAGCTGGGACACAGATATGTGATTACAACACTTAGAAAAACACTTAGACAACAACATGCATTAATTCATGAGATTCATTCACATCACAGGGTAAACCCTTATTATAGAACAACGCAGTAACAATAAAGATCAGGCACTTCCAATCACTTAGCGCATAGAATTAGCTCATATCTAGCATTCATTATATTTAATCACTAAGCAACAACATCAGATGCATTCATTATATGTTAGAACAATAGTACTAAGAAAACAAACAACATAAATCATAAATCACATCGCACAAAGCACATCAAGGCACATGATATACGTGGTTCACCCCAGTGTGGGGCTATGTATGTTAGAAAATATTCTTACAAGGGAGTGTTTTCCCTTTAGTTTCATCCCTTGGATGACCAAGTGCGAAGAAGGGGGGCTTAAACAACCCCACAAATGTGTTTTAACCAAAGTCGGGGCATGTTCTACTAAGGTGCACATGTATCGAGACCAAGGAGAGTGCCACTTCAGGAATTTTAAATTTGAGAAAGGCACGTAGAAGATCTGGGTCATCCAACCAAGGGGACACATAGAGTGCAATTGGAATTTTTTGATTTCATGAAGTGGAGCGATCAAGGAACAAATTTTTAAAACTCGCGAAATGCGAAATCGTAAAATGATCTGAGTCGTCCTTCTTAGTAGGACGTGTGGTACACGATTAAGATTTTCGTTATTTCATGGAATGGAGTAGTCAAGGGGTCGAGTCGTGAGGAATCATGAAGCACGAAATGATCAGAGTCGTCTGATCAAAGAGGGGTGTGTGTGAGTTTATCCGAGTGTCGCAATTTCACGACTCGAGGTTTCGAGCATGGAGCACAACACAAACTCCTAACACGCGAAATTGAGAAGCGCTCAAAGTTTGGTCCCATGTTCATAGCCTGTGGCCCTATGGTGTGTGGGTCTGGGAAGAATATTATCACTTGTCACATGGAGTTGGTGATGTGGGGTCTTCGGGGAAGCAATCTTGGCCATCAATTTCAGAGCAGATCGGACCGTCGATCTGAATTTGACCATTTCACAATTTGGGGCATCGCAATGTTTTGAATCAAGGGGAGTGAGAACTCTCGATATGCGAAGTCCCAAAATTCCATTCTTTAAGTCTGAGGTCATGGTCCGCGGTCGCATGGGGCGATGGAAAGGAGCTGCGCAAAGGTTGGAGCGCCCGAATTTATTACAAATAAAGAACTATGTGGCCTTGAGCCATCAAGATTCACTCAAAGAAGTTGTGTTCTCACCTGAACATTCATGGGTGTCAAGGCTCCATTCTGATCTCGATGTAGTTAGTTAATAGAAATGAGTGAGGTAGTTGAAACCTCGTTTCATCCCGTAAATGAAAAGCATGGAGGAGTCGTCCATGGAAAATAGAGTTGTCAACCTATGGTACCCCTGTGATTGGTTTCTCTTGCAAGCCCATATCGGTATGAGATCGCGTCCGATAGAAGAATGCAAGTGCGGCCTAACAGAGGAAGATGAAGATGCCAAGCCTGGGATACACTGACCAGAGCGCGCTTATGTAGGGAGCCAGTTCCAAGTACATGTAGGCATTTTTTCCATTTTTGTAAGGGTCGATGGTAGAGAAATGCTCTCGTGTTGTAAAGTTTTAATGAACACTCTGGTTCTCTGGTTATGTATATGCATTTGAGACTTCTTGTTATATGATAGTCATATTTCTTACTCCATCTTATTTCCCTTTAATACTGAAAGATTTCATGAGTGATTGATTCACATGAATTATTATGACTGTATTATGATGAATGTTTGATCATAGTGTTGTTATAATTCCTTTCAGTTTCTTTGAAATTTGAATTCAAGAAGACCTTGGGTTTAAGTTTTTCTTCCTTAGGCTACCGGAAAGCCTGATGTTCACAACAGACCTCTACATTCATTTCTGAAGTATTCCTCCTACTCACCTTTACTACAACCTACTGATAGAAGTCCAACTAAGACCTCACCTGCTTGTGTATGATAGTCTAGTTTTCTGAGTTAAAACAATATCATCTCGAGTCTGTGCCCATTTGACCTCTTTGAAAACCAACCTGTGATATAAAATACTAATGGGTATCAGGCTTACCTATGTCGCAATTCAGGGGTGACTTCTAGAGCTAACAAAGTCCACCAACTTCTTCTCTTCTTCTTTATTAGTCTTCAATCTTCTTACATTCTACTGCTCATGTGCACAAATCCACAGATCTAAAATCCACAGAGGACAGGAGATCTGCGTGCAGTGCGCTAGATCCTCCTTCCCAAAATCAGGTCAAGGCACAGAGCCAACTCCTTAGTAGCACAGGGCCCTACTTTATTCAGACCGTCTGCACAAATCCAATTACAACCTCTTGCACTAAGCCAACATTAACACTTACAACATATGGTACACATAGCCCATGATCATCACCTCTTACATCGCTTAGCTACTTATTTATATATTTACAAAAAGGCCTAATCATGGGTAAACCCATGGGTTTACATCCCATAATCCGTTACATAAACCCTATTAAACCCTTTTCTGGGTCCTCAAGTATGCAATATGAGTGAGATCCTGCGATCTCCGCTCCGCCTAGGTGCTCCATCTTTGTCCATCCTATCGAAGTCCCAAAAGTGGTCAACCACGACCAATATTTCCTCAAAACTTGGTCAAGGGCCAAAAATATACCATTGATCCTCAGGCTTAAATATGGGAGAATAATTATCGTCGATCATGAGAGATCAATGGTGAAGGTTGATCCATCAGATCGGAGGCCAATAGTCCAATAGATTAAGGATAAGATTCAACAAATCAATGGTGAGGATTGATTGAAGGAGAATATCAACGATGTACGCAAAAAAGAAAGTGATGGTGAGGTTCAAATTGATCAATGGTGGAGATTAAAATCCTTAATCAAATAGATGAATTAGAACCATAAGAGTGATACATTTCCATCGGAGCTCGAACTATTGGAGTGGTTATAGTTCATCAGAATATGAATCGTTTAGAGTTGGTTCTAGCTTATCGGATTCTGAATTGTTCATATTTGGTTCCTACTCCTTGGAGTCTGAACCATTGAATGGTCCTAGTTCATCAGAGCCTGAATCGTCAAATTGGTTCCTATTCCATCAGAGTCCAAAAAGGTCGAAGTGGTACAGCTCCATCGAAGTCTGAATTTTTAGAGTAGTTTAATCCATATTTATCAAGACACCCCGACCAAATGAAGTCTGATAGTTTAAGACTATGATTCTAGTCTGAGGCCATATGGAATAATTGGTTGGCGCTTGAAGTATGAAACACATGGTTTTTGGAGCTTTCGATCCAGCTTGTCTAGAATTTATTTGGGCATCAAAATTATGAGAATTGTGAGCCTATGTAGGTAGTCTCCATCAGGAACAAATAGACGTCGTGAAAATAATACCTTTGATTCAGATAAGGAACTAATTCCTTCTAAGAATTATGATCTCTTGCCTTCCAACTCATAGTTAGTTACCACATATCCTTTTTCAAAAGGGTGACTTGAAGTTAAAAAGAAGAAAGAGAAAAGGGTACAAATGGAGGATTATTTTATAAAGAGAAATAAATGAAATGTACATTACTAATATAATTTTAATATTGTAAGTGTCACATGCATATGTACACTCTTGTAAGTGCAATATGCACTTGCATGAAATTTCAACACTTCTACCAATGTTTATGATTTTTATAGTTACATTTGAATCACTAACATGAAAATGAACATAATTTCCTTTTATTACCGTTAATAATATAAGTTGTATTTTTATGTGGTTTGGTAACTTAATTACTCTTTATGACCTAATGACTTACAAAAACTATCGTGATTTTGATACTTTCATTTTAACCATATTCAATTTTAGAAATGACTTTCTGAAAAATACTTTATCAGATTTTATTTATTTTTTCAATAAATGTTGTTAGTTTTATGGGAAATATCATCATCATCAATATATGTTTCTTCTTTTTGTTTTGTTTTTTCCTTCTTCCTTCTTCTTTCTTTTTGTTTTTTTTTCTTTCTTCTTATTTTTTATCATTTGGAAGTGTTCAATTTTCTCTAACCCAACACCTGAAAAATACTTTTAAATAAAATTAATTATTTAATAAAAGTGCAGCCGAGTTATTAACCAAAAATTACAACGGAAGCAAAAACCGAAACCAAACACATTATACACAAAAATTTATGGGTAAAACCCCTTGAAAAAAAAACAAAGGGAAAAACCAATACTATGAGATTATTATTATTATTAATCTGGGCTCTTGTCCTAGGAGAATGTCCCACCCGAGGAAAATACAATACAACAATTAGTCAATCCTTAAAAACATAAAGATCAATCCTTCGATCTTGCTAGTGGGATGTTATGTCCCTTGTTGCCCCTTTTCTCCTTTCCTCGGCCTTGCCCTACACACTTGAATGAATTTCCTTCTCCACCCAATCAATGGTATCTCACTTTCTCATTCTCTGTGCGTCTGTATGCATCCTCCTCTCACATAGGATGCCTTTTATAACCTTGAGTTTACCCTTAATCCAAAACCATAAATCTCCAAAGTGATCAAGGGTTGAGATTAAATATTACCTTCACTTTATATCTAATGACTATGATTTAATTTAATTAATAATCCCAAATACTTAGGAATTCAATTAAATTAAAATCACTTTATTACAAACGTACATTCACTTTATTAATTACTTAATTAAAGTGAATCTCCTAAGTCCTGAGAGGTATTAATGATGACTCCCACGTGTTAGACACAAACCAACGTGGAAGTACATGCCTGATGGTGCTAAAACATCAGTAGGAAGGTGAAAAAACCTATCAAAACTAAATTGTCAACAACAATGAGGACAATTGTCAGTGGCCAAATATGAAGAATATGTTGTCCCTTACATAACATTAAGGGATTCAAAAAAATACAAGTCAGCTTTAGAGTAAAAAAATCACAAGTTGGATTTAAAGTAAATACATTTAGATTTATATTAGTTGACCGATTTTATAATAAAAAATCAGGGCACATTAAATTCACATTAATAAATCGCTATGTCTCTGTCAATCAATTGAGATAATCAAAGATAGTGCACCACGAGATAACAACGGGATAATAGTGAAAAGATTGATCTACATCATTATAATTTGAATATGAATCTTACACAATTCGAAATTACATATTTCAAACTCCCTTTTTTGAATTTTATGGGAGAATATAGCGCAATGTTTTTTTAGCAAACTTGTTCTACGATTAAAATGTTGCATTTTAATGACATAAAATGTGATTTTAAGTTATCTTCATCATAAATTATTGGAATCAAACCCAATACAAGAGAATCCCTAGAATGTAGCAGACTACATACCTTAAATGATTTTTTTCCACGAGAAAAAAATGTTCTTTATATTCAAAAGGATATAAAAGTTTACATGTCGGAATTCATATACAGCAGCGAATCAAGGAAAAACCACAAAATACTTTGTTCAAAACCATAAAAGGCCCAACAAACACGGCAAATCAGTCAAATATCTGATTTATGCTAAGAAGGAATCAAATCAAAGGTTTATCTTGTAGGAAGGTCCTTCATGACCGTCCTCCCAAAATGAAAAGTAAATTTGACTCGGAGGAAGGAGCAAAGCTTTTTTCGAGAGTGAGTCAACCTCTTTGTTTTCCTCTCGGAAAATGTGTTGGAAGCTAAGTTTTCTGAAAAGAAGAGTAGCATCTTTGGTCCGTTCCTTCCAGCAATTAAGGGCTGCCACTCGGAAGTCTGCCAATCCGTTCAGCCAATCAATAGTGATCTTGGAGTCATTGAGGAGCAGCAAAACATCAGTGTGGCGACTAGCCAAAACTAGAGAGGTCCAAGCACCAATGAGCTCCGCCTTTGTGTTGGAACCCTGTCTGCAGTTCAAAGTCCAGAGAATACTCGAATGTGAATTTAAAACTATTTTCCCCCCAACTCCACAAAGCGCGCCCCCAAGTTGAGAGGCCCCGTCAAACCAGGCCACCGCCCTGTCCAATGGAATATGTAGAGACCGCCGAACTGTTGGCTTAACCTGTAAAGTCCTAGCAAGTTTGTTTGCTTCAGTCAAAATGAGAGACGAAATGTGAAGGATAGATGTCTTCTTATCGTTGAAGATTGCAGCGTTTCTGGATAGCCAAACATGCCAGCAAATGTGTATCGGAAGCATTGGAAGAGTGTTGTTGTTGAGAATCCAGTTTTGGAAGCAAGTATGAATATTGTTACCACTCCAAAGTGTAGGAATATTTAGAGCAGATGTAATTGTTGTTCAAAGCGCTCGGGTGAATGAGCAGAGAACAAAAACATGAAGCAAAGATTCAATGTCACGAGCACAAAGAGAGCAGCGGTTTGGGCCCTCCCAGCCGCGCGCTTGCAAATTATCCCAGAACAGTAATTTATTTTCCAGCATGAGCCAAATGAACAATTTGTAATTTAGAGGGCACGATTCCTTCCAAATCCTCTGTCTCCAGGATGCTAATGAAGAGTTCCAGGAAAAGGCGGCCAGAGCTTTATATACATTTTTTGCAGTTAATCTGCCGGATCGATCGCCCCCCGTCCAGATTAGGGAGTCCGACTTTGACTTGAGATAAACGCCAGAAGCTTTGAGAAGTTGGGAGAAGTTATCCCATTCGGCCCTGTGTTCCATATTTAACTGAAGATCCATTCCGCTCAGCCATGAGTCGCCGAGGGTGCCTGCAATGGACGAGCTAAAGAAATGATGTAAAAAAACAAGATTTTTGCTTAGTAGATGAGCTCGAAGAGACGGGGAGAGAATCACATTCCTACCAAGATCCAGAATACAGTCACGACCAACTTCAATCAAGCGACCATCCCCGGGATCCCACGAGAGCCACTTTAAAATGATCGAAAGTGTGGCAGAATTTTTTTTCCAAGTATGAGAACCTGTTGAAGGATGGGCCTCCACGAATCTGATCCAAAAATGGACCGGAAGGTGGTGTAGATATTTAGCTCTGATTACAGAGCTCCAAAGTCCATATTTTGTTAATAATCTCCAAAAGGTGTTAGTCGAAAGAGCCTTTTGAAAAAGAGACAGATGTTTGAGGCCCCAGCCTCCCATCGACTTTGGATTAGAGAGATCCTCCCATTTGCAAAGATGAAAGCTTCAATGATTTACAACTACATGTCAGCATCAATAAATTTCCTTGCATCTCTTATGATTTACATGCAATTTCAAAAAAAATCGAGAATTTTTTCCTAGCCAGAATATTTTCTCAAAGAAGCACAAAACCTCTTTCAAACCCCGACAAATAAATAAACGAACTAACTATGATACATTGTGGGTAGAGGAAAAATTATAAACTAATGATTCATATAAAAGAATATAATAATTTATTGGACTTTAAATTTGATGGTAATATTACCTTTACTTTAAAAACAAGGAATTAAGTTTTCTTAACTTATATTAAAATTTATACCATAATTAATTTCCATAAGTAAACATTAATATTTAGGTTTTCTTCTTACATTATATTTTAACATTAAATATTCCTCTTACATTATATAAAAAATAATTTTATAGAGAAAACACTAAGGAGAGATATTAGATGTGATTTTAGAATACGGTGCATTGTGGTTGACCAATTGTATGCACACCTGCGAAAATAAAACTACATGACAAACGGTTTAACATGTATTGTAAGCCAAATACAATTACGCTTTTATGGTATGGATTGTTAACATGAGGTTGGAGAATCAGTAATAGTGTACCTTACAGTGCGACGATATCTTTTTTAGATAGTCCTTGGGCTTGCAATATAAATTGAAATTGAAATTGAAATAGACATAGAAATAGAAATTGAAATTGTCATACACATTGAAATTGAAATTGACATGTACACTGAAATCAATGCTTTAGAAATTGACATGTACACTAAAGTCGATAATTATGTATATGTATATTGAATATAAATAAAAATTTGCATGCACACTCAAATCAATGCATTAGATATTGAAATAGAAATAGAAATTGACATGTACACTTAAATCAATGCATTAAAAATTGACATGTACACTGGAATCAACGCGTCTAGAAATTGAAATGTACATTGAAATCAATGCGTTATAAATATAAATAGAATTTGAAATTGACATTGAAATTGAATACAAATTGAAATTGACATGTACACTGAAATCAATGTGTTAGAAATTGACATGTACATTGAAATAAACAATTATATATTTGTATTATGAATAGAAACAAAAATTGACCCGTACACTAAAATCAATGAGTTAGAAATTGAAATAGAAATTGAAATAGAAATAGAAATAGAAATTCACATGTACATTGAAATCAATGTGTTAGAAATTGACATGTAAACTGAAATCAACACATCTAGAAATTGATCACATGGATCGGGTGTTACATGGCCCACGAGGCTAAGGGGAGATGTCAGATGGTAGGGTGATGGGACTTGACATCAGTATGCAATATTTCTTATCCACAACTCCACCTCCTACCACCTATGTCGGACACATAGACCATATAATGCATGCACTGGGGGATGTAATCAACAACAGGTTCAGTAATGAGGATGAGCGATCAATGCGAGTAATGGAGGAATACGTCAGGCCAACTTAAGCGACTAGAATTGATGATGCAGATGATAGTCAAAGTAGGTGAATGGGATGGCCTTGTATTTATGTCATCATGTATATGAATGAGAGGAAGGTAGGCATAGGGGTTCAATAGGTGGGGGATTTTATTTGGGAGTTTCAACAACTCTTCCCTGGTGCTGATATTTCCTGCTTGTGGTGGAGAGAACACTGGAAATTTCATATGCTTGATTTCAAACAATTGCTTAGCTTGAACTAGGAAAGGATGGCACCACACAATCAAAGGATTGAGGAGATTGGGGATAAGAAGGCACGGGTTGTTTCAATTGTTGAGGATGACACAAGTAACTATGAAGAGGGAGTGGACCCGATAGATAAGGAGGCAATGCAATATTTATAAAATGAAGTAAGAGACATGAGGGAACAAATGGAGAATGAGGAGGTAGATACATAGGTGGGAGACTTGGTCCCTGACCTGGGATGCATGTAAAATCCATTGTTGCAGAAGGTAGAGCTCCTATGGAGAAAGATATCCAAATTCTGAAGCAGAGGATGGAAGCATTAGAAAGGCATTCCAACTTCCTCATCATTATTGTCTCCTGGATTTTCAAGAATAAAGGAGGGGTATTCCATATTTCCAAAGACAAAAATGTTTCATCCAACTCAAGGGGACCAACAAAACAACCACTTCCAGCTACCACCTAGGTTCTAATTCTTGATGTTGAATGCAATCTGCATTAGTCAGAATTATTCTATCCTAGATTTACTAGGTTTTTTGTTTTCAAGTTTCAAGACTCTTAGTTCAGACCATTTACAAATATATGTTTAGACAAGGCAGTATAGTAATAGTTTTGATAGTTTGATCACTTGGCCTAGTTTCCCACTCGGCAGGCCAACAAACTCTAGGTTTTTTTCCACACTCAATTGCATGGCTAGTATAGCTATGTATATTTTTCCTCTTTATCAATAGAAATTACCAGCTTACTTAAAAAAAAATAAAACACATCTAGAAATTGACATGTACACTGGAATCAATGCCCAAATTGAATAGAAATAGAAATTGACATTGAAATAGAAATTGAAATTGACATTGAATAGAAATTGAAATTGACATGTACACTGAAATCAATGCATTAGAAATAGACATGTACATTTAAAACAATGTGTTATAAATAGACATGTACACTAAAATCAACAATTATGTATATGTATACTAAATAGACATATAAATCTACATGTACACTAAAATCAATGAGTTGGAAATTAAATAGAAATAGAAATAGAAATTGACATGTACACTAAAATAAATGCGTTAGAAATTGACATGACAGTAAAATCAACGCATTTAGAAATTGACATGTACACTAAAATCAATGCGTTGGAAATTGAATAGAAACAGAAATAGAAATAGAAATAGACATGTACACTTAAATCAATGCGTTGGAAATTGACATGAACAATGAAATCAATGCATCTGTAAAATGACATGTACATTGAAATCAATTCATTGATTTCAGTGTACATTTTCATCATTCAACATTGTAACTTTATTTCTATTCAACTTATTCCTCAGGTAACTCTTGAACTATACTTTTGAATAATACACTCTATGTTCTCAACAAACTAAGGAAATTGAGTAAATTTAAAATGATCAAATTCATCTCAGACATATACATATAGATAATTTTTATCATGTGCAAATTGTGTCACTATACTAAAAATTGAAGAAGATAGATTGACATTGATCCTTCTCGATAATACTCTCTATACTTTCAACCAACTATGGAAAGTGAGTAAATTTCAAATGATCTGATTAATCTTAGATATATACATATACATAAGTTTGATCATCTACAAATTGTGTCAATATACTAAAAAATGAAGAAGATAACTTAGAATAATGGAGAATTAGTTGTGGTTTAGCTCCAACCGTTCCCAACCATATGTCATCATATATATATTAGTAATTCTCATTGATTAATTTGAACGAAGCCTGTCTTTGCTTCCCCAACCTCCAGGTGTTGTGAGTCGATTTTACATTCTTGCTTCTTAAGTTGGTATCAGAGTTGGAGGATCATTGTCCATTGTGAGAGGATCGCAGAGGTGGATCGTTGTCTATCCTGGAGAGTTGGATCACAGAAACGAGATCAACCCATGAGAGATTAATCTTTGTCTACTATGTGAGGAGGTAGATCGTGTGAAGAGGGCGTCTACATGAGAGGGTGTGGAGAGTTCGCCCAGATCAGAATGCCTCCATTGTTAGTCTGCGGAATCATTGTCAGAGGATATATGTTCGTTATCAGAGGACTACCTCATCGTTGTGGTTGGATCGTTGAAGGGTCGTTCATTTGGGAGAGGAGTCGCACCAGAGCCTGCACTGAGGCCGAGAACCCTATAGAGACCACACGATGCTTAGGACGTTGTTGGAGGAGAGTGTGGACATTACTAGAGAGGATCGCCCCAACCTGTCTTGCCTACGATTATAAAACTCGAGTGTGTACCCAATAACAGCGCGGTGCCAGAGTTCAACATGAATGGTAATGGGTTTCTAGGAGAGGACCGCCAACTCGAAACCTTTGCCTCTGAGTTTGTGCAAATATTCAGGGAGGTGGATCGCTTGAAGTCGCTTGCTCAATTTTGTGCAATATTTTAATTTACAAATATTTAAGTGGGTATTTTATGAAATTAATATAATAGTTTGAAGTCAAGGCAGTAAGAATATAACCTATTGTATTTTATTAAATAATATAACCTACTCTTGGTACTGTAATTTAATATCGTTTTCTTTGTGGATATCGCCAACTCTTGCTACTGGAATATTTGGAAATTCGTTTGCTTCATGGATATATCCAACTCTTCGTGGATATAAAATAAAGATTCCAGTGATGATTGTATATTTCATGCGAAAGAACAGTGTTATCATCTAATAAAACCAACTCACGATATCATTTGCAAGGATGGTGAATCTGCTGGCAAAAACCTACCTCAACGAAGCCAATAAATTGGATGGATCGAATTTCATCAACAGGAAATTCAAAATGAAAACCTTGATGGAAGGTTATGGCATATGGACGATCGTGAAAGGAGATGAAGCGCGAACCGATGCGACTGCAAGTGCGATAGTGGTAGCAATCCTAGATTAGGATAAGCGGGAGAACAAATCCAAGGTATTGTTGAGAATGTCTATTAAAGATAGCATAATTTTGCATATTAGAGATGCTAAGACTTCTAGTGAAACCTGGAAAGTACTTAAAGATCTGTATGAGACTAATAATACAAATCACATTATTTTCCTAAAGAGTAAATTTCTAAGTATTAAAATGGATATAAATGAGTCCGTTAGTACTTTTATTGGGAGAATTAAATAAATGAAAGATAAATTGGGAGATACAAGAGAAAAAGTGTCAAACATTGATCTTGTCAAAATTTCCCTAAATGGAATGCTAGAGGACTATCAAATGTTTATAACAAGCCTTGCAACAAGGGAGAAAGCTCCTACTTTTTAGGAAATGACAGGTATATTGTTGCAAGAGGAAGGGAGGTGCGTGAATTTCAAGACTCATAATTCAGACTTAGCACTATGGACAAAGAAGAGATTCCCCAAAGGGAAACCATGAGAAGGAGGCAGAGGAGGAAGTTCATTTCCAAAGCCAAATCAAGGTATGCCATCGAATAGAAATAAGCCTAAGTGATTATATTGTGGTGGGACTGGGAATCTTACCAAAGAATGTTATAAGAAGAAAAATGATGATGAGGCTAGGCATAAAAATAGAAAACATTCAGGACATTTTGCAGAAGAAAACTTGAATATTGATCCAAAAGATCTCAAATTGTTTGTGTATAATGCTGGACTATCTGCTGAAATTGATGATGTTGATGCATGGTTTGTTGATTTTAAAGCTTCAATTCACATGACATGTAATAAGAATTGGTATATAAAATTTAAAGAAACACATAATGGTGCCCATATTTATCTTAGAGATGATTGCTCTTATCAAATCAAGGGATATGGAGATATTCCATTAACGCTTCTGAATGGTACTGTCAGACACATTCGCAATGTTGTGTGTGTCCCTAGGATAAAGAAAAACTTGATTTTTGTGTCTACCATTGCAGATCAGAATTTGAAGGTCGAATTCTTCAAGACACATTGTATAGTGAAGGACTTGCAGGATCATTATAGTATTGTTTCCTCAGGAGTCAATGTTGGAGGTTTGTACAAACTTGATGTCACCAGCAAGAATCATCTAGCATTGACTTCTGCAACTATGCCTACAGAAACGCTTTGGCGCCAAAGGTGAGGTCACATTAGTTATCATGATTTGTTGTTATTACAAAAACAAAGTATGGTTGAAGGACTTCCTATGCTGAAGAATGAGTATGTTGTTTGTGAAGGTTGTGCATTAGGAAAGATGCACAGAGATGAATTCCCCTCTAATCCTGATAGGAGAAAAAGATGTATATTAGAACTTGTGCACATTGATGTGTGTGGACCAATCTAGACAAGGTCGCTAGGAGGTGCTTATTATTTCTTATTGTTTATTTATGACTACCCAAGATACACATGGGTTTATTTCCTTAGGACAAAGAGTGATTTTTTTGAATACTTTAAGGAATTTAAAAACATGGTGGAGAATCAAACATGAAAACCCATCAAAATCGTCCACTCAGATCTAGGGGGAGAGTACAGATTGGGGAACTTCATCAAGTATTGCAAATATCATGGAATAGTACAACAATTTACAGTACCCCACACTCCACAACAGAATGGAGTTGCAGAAAGTAAAAATAGAACTCTGGTGGAGAGTGCACGAAGTATGATGAAAGGTAAGAATCTCTCAAATGGTTTTTGGGTTGAGGCTGTTAGCACTGTTGTTTATTTAAATAATAGAATCCCAACAAGGTGTCTTGATCATAAAACCCCTTTCAAAGCCTTGTATGATTCTAAACCAACAGTTAATAATTTGAGGATATTTGGGTGTAAGGCCTTTTCACATATTCCAAAGGAGAACGGGAAGAATATTGATGCTAAATCTATCAAATGTAAATTTATAGGGTATTGTTCAGAATTTAAAGCATATAAACTATTTGATCCATCTACTCTCAAAGTGTTTGCAAGTAGAGATGTAATCTTCCATGAACATGAAGAAGGAAACAATAAAGACAATAGTTATGAAGGATGGTAGTTACTTCTTGAATATGAGGAGGTCAAAGAAGAGAAGCAACAACAGAAAAAAGAACCCAGTGACATGGATACATCCAGCAGTGAAGAAGAATCTTCACAAAACGGAGAAGAAGTCACCAGCCAATTGAGAAGATCTTCACGACAGGTTCATCCACCTAAAAAATATAAATATTATGCCCTGATGAGTAATATTTCAAATGTCATAGAACCCATGATTTTTAATGAAGATAATGAACATGAAGAGTGGAGAAAAGGAATGGAGGAAGAATATGTCTCTATAATGAAAAACGAAACTTAAGAATTAACTAAATTGCCTAAAGATAAAAAGGCCATAGGATGTAAATGGATATACAAACCTAAATTCAAAGCAGATGGTAGTATAGATAGATATAAAGCCGGATTGGTGGAAAAAGGGTATTCACAGAAAGAGGGCATTGATTATGTAGAAACATTTTCACCAGTAGCTAAATTAAACATGATAAGAATGTTAATTGCATTAGCTACAAAGTACCATTGGAAGCTTCACCAATTAGATGTAAAGTCTTCTTTTTTGAATGGTGAGTTAAAGGAGGAGGTTTACCTTACTCAACTAGAGGGGTTTGTGAAAAGTGGTTAGGAACATTTAGTGTGTAAATTAAAGAAAGCATTGTATAGACTGAAACAGGCACCTAGGTCATGGTATGAGAAGATAGATTCCTTCTTTCTTAAGCAAGGTTTTATGAGAAGCAAAAGTGATCCAAATATGTATACCAAGTTTGATGAAAAGTGGCATGTTGTATTGATTTCCTTATATGTTGATGATTTGATTATTACAGGAAATTCAGAAAAAATGATTAGTGGAATTAATAAGTAGATGTCACGGGTATTTGAAATGAAAGATATTGGTGAGTTACATTACTGCCTCGGTCTTGACTTTTGGAGAAATGTTGGTCAAACGTTTATATCTCAAGGTAAATATGTCAGAGAAGTACTTAAGAAGTTTAAACTGGATCAATGTGAAGTTTCTTATGTTCCAATGCAGCAGAGCACGAAACTTTACTGTGATGATGGCTTGAAGGAGGCAAATGATACATTGTATAGAAAGATGGTGGGAAGCTCGAACTATCTCGCTACAACCAAACCTGACATAGCATACTTTGTTAGTGTGTTAAGTCATTTTGTGGAAAAACTTCTAGAAATCCATTGGAATGCAACGAAAGGGGTATTCAGGTATATCAAAGGCACAATTGATTATGGTATTAAATATATCGATTCATTCGATGTTGAGTTGATAGGTTACTCAGATTCAGACTAGGCTGGAAATCTGGATGATCGGAGATCTACTACAAGTTATGCCTTTGGAATTGGATCCGAGATTTTTTCATGGAGCAGTAAGAAGCAACCTATTGTATCTTTGTCATCCACTGAGGCAGAATATAAATCATTGTGTGCAACAACTTGTGAATTTGTTTGGTTGAGAATACTACTTCAAGATGTTGGAGAAGAAAAAAGGAAAGCTACGATAATCAAATGTGATAACTAGAGCTCAATCAATTTGGAAAATAATCCAATTTATCATTCAAGGACAAAGCATGTTGATACTCAATTCCATTTCATTCGAGAAAAGATGCAGTCTAATGGCATTGATTTAATGTATTGTAATACTAGTGAAAATGTTGTTGATATTTTCACTAAGCCTCTTGGGAAGATCAAATTTGAACTGTTTAGAGATATGTTAGGTGTGGATGTCAATCCTTTCTCCATTAAAGGGGAGACTTATAATAATGGAGAATTAGTTGTGATTTAGCTCCAACCGTTCCCAACCGTATGTCATCATATATATATTTGTAATTCTCATTGATTAATTTGAATGAAGTTTGTCTTTGCTTCCCCGACCTCCAAGTGTTGTGAGTCAATTTTACATTCTTGTTTCTTAAGTAGATTGAAATTGATCCTTCTCAATAATACTTCCTATAATTTCAACCAACTCAGTAAAGTGAGTAAATTTCAAATGATCAAATCAATCTTGACATACACGTATACATAATGTTGATCATCTACAAATTTTATGTGGCTTCCCACAATTGAAACCAACCTAGATCCATCTTAACACCTTTATCAAGAACTGAGAGGGAGGCAGGTACATTTAGTGGAGTCATATGTTTTCTAATAGCATGTAACCTTGATCCCATACATGAAACCATATAGTACTCCCTATTACAATTTAACCTCTTGCCGAAGAGATATCATCAAATAAAAAAATTTAAAATTTGATATTTCAAATATTTTTATTAAATATTTACAACAATTTTTTTAATTTTAAATTTTTTTAAATAATCAAATTATATCTATAATAATATGTTTAATTTTTAGTCATAGATAAAAACAAATAGGAAATACGAAATATCAATTGTTCTCGTGGAGATAAACTATGTCAGTAACATAAAAAGTTGAAATGATAGAAAAGAGTGTGGGGTATGTAAAATATTTAGAAACAATTAAGGTTTTGAGGGGAGAGTCCACACATTGTAGGGGACATATAAAGTTGAAATGATAAAAAATATTGACGCTAGGTTAATTATCCAAGGATAAACATTTTGAAATGAAAGGAAAAGTCAACAAGTCGTTATGAAATAATAAAGAATTAAAAAAGATAACCAAATAAGAATAATTAATTCATAAACCATTGGGAAGTAACAATTGAAAAACAACAAAAGCATTTAAGTTTTGATGTGAAAATTGAAATAAATAGGGGAGGTAAAAAGATGAATAAAGATAAACCCAAAGTAGTTAAGGAAAGGGGACAATTAAAAACAAGAAACATAAAGAGAGATGAGATTTAAGGATCAAGATGATGTATAGTGGGCTTCCATGATTCACTAAGTTTGTAGCCATATTCACAATTAAAATCATTATCAATTTCCAATGCTTCAGAGTGATAAGGCAAGGAGGCAAGAGTTTTGGTTTGGTGAAGTTTATAATTATGGGCGTGTTCCCCAATAGTTGACTTGGACATGCATTTGTAGAGTGTGTCAACTATGTTCTCTTCCAGAAGGGCTTTGAAAGAGCATTGAAAGATCTATCACTTTGGTCTATGTAAGATTTTCCCACAAGAACATGAAATTCCTTGGTGAAGCATAGGGTCATATTTAGCCTTAAGAATTCTAAATAATTAAGGGTTGTGTAAGGTTTAAACAAAGTCTAAATATTATTTTTAGACAAAATCTTATAAATATGATTAATATTACCCTAAATATATGGAAGTGAAATGAAGAAGAGTTTTTATATATTTAGAATGAGAGGTAGACTTTGTTAATTTATATTTTTAATAATTTATTTTACAAATTATATTTATAATAATTTATTTAATTTTTAATTGATGAAGATGAAGATTATTAAGCATCCACTAAGATTTCTATTGGACCTTAAGAGGGTAAGTGATTACTTGCGATTCTTTAGAATTTTGTTTATGTTCTCTAAAAGCATTAAGAGAAGCTTTCCAAGATCACCATAGTTTTGTTGAGTTAAAAGGTTAGGAAGGTTGGTAGCGTGACAAATGTTTTGAAAATGAGATCTAATATGGGTATAGGATGGACAATCTAAGAGAAAGTGATTTTCATCTTCAACCTTCTTAGTTACACACTCTTTCTTCCGAGGGCGTTTTAGGAATTGACCAACACCCAGTTTCACTATGGAGCTCGTGAGAATTGTTGATTAATGATCCAGAATTTATGAGCAGAACGAAATGATACAGATTATTAACAGGTGCATAACACAAAATAATAGAGATATAGTAAAATTGGTTTTCTATTCAATAACGAAATAAGTTGAAACTATAAAATGCAGCGGAAACAAGCTTGTTGGAATGGTGACGACTTATCTCTGAGAAGAGATGTGACGGTTGCACGCATTCGCAAGAAGGTGATTACAATGAGGCTCTGAAGGCCTTTTTACAATAATCAGGAATGTAAAAAACCCTAAACATCCAAAAACCTAACCCTGGGAGATGAAGCGCCAAAAGTCATGTGGGCCCCGTTTGGGTAAGTTAGTACATCAACTTCCCGGGGTCGTAACTTTTGCATACGATCTTCATTTTAGGTGTATGATAGCCCATTGGAAAGGTATCATCGAGGAGATTCATTTTAGGCAAAATATCAAAGGAACTTATAAAATGCAAGCCTGTTTCCCCAAAAAAATGTCGTTTAGGGCCTCAAAACGGCTCTGAAAGTGAAAACTGCTAAAAATAGTAAATTACCAAAAATGTCAGAAAACTGTTTTGAGCCAGATGGAAAAGGTGGGTGGCCACCGATATCCATATGGATCAATCCTCCCTCCTTAGGAATAAATGGTCTCCATTGCGTTGAGGTCACCCATCAGATGAGGAAATTTCTACTGAATTTGGCCCCAAGTGAGCCACTTGCCTTGGTGCAGGAGCTGCCCTGCTTTGACGACTCGATAAAGCTAGATCCTTTGTTGTCGAGTGCCCTTGATATGTGTGTCCACAATATAATCATTGGATGCTTGTTGTATGCAGTCAGGGTTGAGCTCTATTGGTGTCATCATTTTTTCTACTTCCGAGGTGTCCAATAATGGTGGGAAATAAGGGCGAAGGAGATCCACGTTGAACACTAGGTGCAGGCCAAGGAAAGGAGGAATGTTGAGCTCAAAAGAATTATCCCCCACGGCCTTGGTGATAGTGTATGGACCATAACGGAGTGGTCGAAGCTTCTGATGGGGTCCTTTAAGGCGTTCTTTCTGTAAGTACAACCAAATTTTGTCGCCCACCTAAAATTTATGTGGCATCCAATGTTGATCATGGTGTTGTTTGTACTTGTCATTGGACTTCTGTAGGATATCCTGAACCTGTTGGTGGATTTGTTGGATCTGCTCAATGAACCAAGTGGCTTTGTCAGCTTCAGTTGGAGTAGGAGATGAGTCGGTCGAGGTGACTGCAAGGGGAATTGCAACATCTATGGGACACAATGGTTGGAATTCCAACCCCACCTGAAAGGAGTTGTGGTAGGTTGAGCTATGCAGGGCTCAGTTGTAGCTATGATGGACATAGGGAAGGCTCTCATCCCATGTGCGAGGGTGCTTTGAATTATACATGCGAAGGATATGCATAATCATTCGATTTACAACCTTGGTTTGGTCATCTATCTAGGGATGGAAGGTCGTGGCTTTGGTGAGCTTGGTGTCCAGCAGTGACCAGAGGCTCGACCAGAATGTGCTGATAAATCGACTATCCCGATATGAGGCAATGGTTTGTGGGATTCCAAAATGTACCGAGTCTTGTTCAAAGAAGATCTTGGCAATGGCCTCTATTGTGATGCTCTTCTTGTAGGCAACCATAATCGCCATCTTAGAAAAGCGATCAACAACCAAAAAAACACAGTCATTTCCCTGCTTGGTGGATGGGAGGCCCGACATGTAGTCCATTGATATGGATTCCCATGGCCTGTCAGGAGTAGGAAGAGGGGTGTACAGGCCCTGTTTCTTAGTGGTTGGTTTGGCAATTGCGCAGGCAGTGTAGGACCTGATATACTTGATGACCTCATGTCGAAGTTTTGGCCAATAGAAATTTTTATGTAGCATCGCCACTATCTTTTTGACACTGAAGTGTCCTGCCACCCGACTGTAGTGGTCTTCCCAGATCAGCTTCGCTCGCTCACTTGATGGAACACAGATATGGCCTAGACTACATAACAACCCATCCTAAAGATGGAAATTATCGACAACTTCATTTGCACCCAACATTTGGTAGGTGGTGGCGAAGTCAAGGTCTGTCTCATAGATTTGGGGCCATCCAGATGTCTCATGGCTGCAAGATTCTAGCACCGTGGTGAGTGCCATGACTCTACTGAGGCAATCAGCGACATGATTGGTGCTTCCTATTTTATACTTGATGTTGAGGTGGAATTGTTGCAAGTATGTGGACCAATTGTGATGGCGGTCATTCTACAATTTTCCCTGTGTCTACATGAACTACAGTGGCTTATGATCAGTGTGGATGATTGTCTCCTTCCTAAGAATGTAATGTCTCCACTAGCGGCAAGCTTACACAATGACGTACATTTCTTTGTCGTAAGTAGGGTACTTATGGACAATTTCTGACAGTGTCTCACTATGATAGGCCACAGGGTGCCTATGCTGAGTGATAACGGCACCCACAACATAGTCTGAAGCATCTGTCTCGCTCTCAAAGGGATGTTGCAGGTCTAGTAGTGAAAGTACTGGGGTTGAGCACAAGCACTACTTCAAATCATCGAACGCTTATTGTTGGGACCATCCCCACGCAAATTTTTCCTTACCACCACCCCTGTTTATTTGGCTGAGGGCCCATGCAATATGTGAGAATCCCAACACGAACCTACGGTAGAAATTAGCAAGGCCCAAGAAGCTCTGAAGCTCAGTGAGTGTTGTTGGGGCTGTCCAGTCACGAATGACTTGGATCTTGGCTGGATCCACATGCATGCCATGTTGATCAATGATGTAGCCTAGGTAATGGACATATCCATGTCGAAGGATCATTTTTCCAAGTTGACATATAGCTTATGTTGTCTCAGGGTGTACAAAACCTGTTGAATATGCTGCAAGTGTTTAGCCCAAGTCTTGATGTAAATTAGAATGTCATCCAGATACACCACTACAAAAGTATTGGTGAATGGTCGCAAGATATCATCCATCATCCTCATGAAAGTGGTTGGAGCATTTGTCAAACCAAAGGGCATGACCAACCACTCAAAAAGGCCTTCCTTTAACTTGAAGGTGGTCTTCCATACATCTGTCTGTTCTATTGAGACCTAGTGGTAGCCAGACTTCAGATCAATCTTACTGAAGTATTTGGCCCCCGTGAGTTGATCAAGAAGGTCGTCGATTTAGGGAATCGGGTACCGGTTTTTTACTGTGATTTTATTCAGATCCTGGTAATCAATACTGAGTCGCCAGGTTCCATCTTTCTTCTGTACCAGCACAATTAGGCTCCCACAAGGTGATGAGTTGGGATGGATGTGCCCCTTGTGGAGTAGTTCTTGGATCTGTCGCTTGATCTCCTCATTCTCTAACAAAGAGCAACGATAGACTGGCCCATTGGGCAGTGGTGTGTTGGGGGTCATATCGATGGTGTGCTTGACCTGGCAGTGCAGAGGTACCCCTATAGGTGAGGAGAAAATAACTGAGTATTCTTCCATGACCTTATCTAGTTGCTTTTGTTGTGTGGAGAGGTCGGTCTCAAAGACCCTGGATGTGGCTATGATCTTTTGTTTATTCTAAGAGTGAATCACGAAGAAGACAAACTTCCACATCTGAGAGATTACCTTCCTGCATTTCTTAGTAGATATCAAGGAAATAACACTAGGTGGGACTGCCTCGGGTATCCTGTACAATTTCATGTTCAAAGTAATAATAACACTACAAGGCCTAGACTCATATACAGCATGACATTTCCATAAATAAGGTTGGCCCAAAAGAACATCACAAACTTCGAGAGGAGAATTATCACACAATACCTTGTCTTTGAAGGGCTTGATGTCGTATGAAATTCAGCACTATTGGTTGACGTGGAGATCGCTTCCTTCGTGGAGCCATCCAATGGTGTAGGGTTGTGGGTGCGGCATTGTTGGCAGGGCCAGCCGCTTGATGACCTCTGCTGAGATGAGGTTCTTCTGGCTACTGCTATCAACGATGAAGTGCAGCGGGGTGCCTTTTACCCACATATGTGAATGGAAG
>ML798300.1:0-19630 GCA_009831015.1 Picea engelmannii | reverse complement strand
TGTGGGTGCGGCATTGTTGGCAGGGCCAGCCGCTTGATGACCTCTGCTGAGATGAGGTTCTTCTGGCTACTGCTATCAACGATGAAGTGCAGCGGGGTGCCTTTTACCCACATATGTGAATGGAAGAGGTGCTCTTCTTCTTCTGGCTTGTCTAGTTCACCAGGATAGATCTTGATGGTAGCAACGATGGCACTGGGTTCTGCGTCAATGATCTGTCTTCCCCTTTCTGGTTCTGGCTCAGAGTCAGAATCCACATCTAATTCAGAGGCTTTCACTTCGGCCACCAGCGACTGCTTTGAGTGACAGTCAGCAGTGTTATGCCAAGGGATCTTATGGAAGTCGCACCACTTCCCGTTATCTTTCTTTGTCTTTCCGGTGTCCTTCTTTTCTTGCGGCTTGGACTGGTTATCCTGATATTGTCCATCTTTTCTCTATCCTTTGTTCTATGGGCTGGGGCCGCCCTTTCCTGGCTTTTGTTGTGAGGGGTTCCCAAGCCGAAACTGTCGTGTCTTTTGTTTGAGCTTCTGCTTGATTTTGACGGCATATCGGTAGGCCATGCCCAAGGATGAGATGTACAGAAATTTCATTTCGGTCTGGATGTATCTATGCAGAGCACCGCAATACTTGAGCACCAAATGTCACTCTGAATCTTTGATACCCAGCTTGGTGCACAAGGTATGGAAGATATTTGTGAAATCTGGCACCGCATGGTCTCTTTCTTGTCGCAGTGTGGTCCATTTGGTATACAAGTCGTCATAACTTCCGACAGGGTAGTATTGTTCTGTAATATCATCCCTGGAGGATTCCCAGGTGGTCATGACTAAAAATAATGAGGGTTCCTCTGTTTTCTTTTGATCACAGAAAGTTTCCCACCAATCTTTGACATGGGGAACGGCTTTGAGGAACGCAAAAGTAATGTTTTCTCTATTCAAAAAGTTATGGACAGAAAAATACCCTTCTAGTATATTCAACCACTTGTCTACAACATTTGCGTCTATCTGACCTTCAAATATAGGAATATCGAAGTTTATTTGTACCTTGAAGGGGGCAGTGCCTTTGTTCGAAGATGTGTCTCTTGTTGGTAGCCGCCGAAGGATTTGTGTGAAACTATCCATCATCTCATTCCTCTGTTGCGTGAGGGATTTCTTAATCAACAGTTTGAAAGGATCTCATGTCCCGTCATCTTTATTTTCTCCTGCCATGAGAGGTCTCTTGGGCGTGCGAGAGATTTTTCCCTCAAGAGAAACAAGCTCGAGACCCAACTCTTTGTACTCTGACCTCGTTGGGGACATCCATTAAGACGACAAGGAACAGACCACTCTGATACCATTGATCCGGATTTTATGAGCAGAACGAAATGAATACAAATTATTAACAGGTGCTTAACACAAAATAACTGAGATACAGTAAAATTGGTTTTCTATTCAATAACGAAATAAGTTGAAACTATAAAATGCAGCGGAAACAAGCTTGCTAGAATGGTGGCGGCTTATCTCTGAGAAGATATGTGACGGTTGTGCACATTCACAAGAAGATGATTACAACGAGGCTCTGAAGGCCTTTTTACAATAAGAAGAAATTTAAAAAACCCTAGACATCCAAAAACCTAACCCTAGGAGATGAAGCGCCAAAAGTCATGTGGGCCCCGTTTGGGTAAGTTAGTACATCAACTTCCTGGGGTTGTAACTTTTGCATATGATCTCCATTTTAGGCGTATGATAGCCTGTTGGAAAGGTATCACCAAGGAGATTCATTTTGGGCACAATATCAAAGGAGATTCCATATTGAAAACTTGTTCTCCCAAAAAACATCGTTTAGGGCCTCAAAATGGCTCCGGAAGTGAAAATTGCTAAAAATAGTAAATTACCAAAATTGCCAGAAAATTGTTTTGAGGCAGTTGGAAAATGTGGGTGGCCACCAATATCCATCTCGATCAATTAAGGTTGGTTTTCATTGATGTCAACCCTTGAATAAAGTCAGGTAGAAAATTCTGGTAGCACAAAGGTTTGGGTAATGGACCTAAGGTTGTTTCATGTATAATAGTATGAGTTTTAATATATTTGAAAGTAATACTATTCTATATGGATAGTACATGTCATGCCATTTCTGGTTGTATGTGGAACGTCACATAACTCCTCACGGTTTGAGAGTTATGGCCTTACGAAGTTGGAGGACCCTCATATGTTGGCTTGAAGCCCCAAAAGGTCAAAGAAGTCAAAGAGTTGGCAAAAAAAAAATTATTATTTAAATGATAAAGTAAAGTGACAAAGTCAACAAGGATTATTTAAATAATAAAGTGAAGTGACAAAATCAAAGAAGATTATTTAAATGATAAAGTGAGGTGACAAAGTCAAGGAGGAATATTTAAATGATAAAGTAATGGAGAACTTTCTAATTATGGAAAGTGGTTAACTCTAAAAATGAGGAAAATAGGTTAAGTGACCTATAAATGGGTTAAGTGACCTAAAAATAGGTTAAGTGACCTAGAAGATGCTATTTGGAGAGTATAAATAAGAGGCAAGGCTCTCTCATTTTATATCACACTTGAGCATATTGAATATCTATAGGTGACTAAGGTAACCAAAGGATATATAAGCCGAATTTCAGAGGGAAGGTGAAGAAAATAAGGGCGGAATTCAAGGGAGGATAAATTATTTTGATGATGCCTTCTAAGGTATGTTATTTATAGGCCATCTCACCATTTCCGTAATAAAGTTTTTTCTAGAATTATTCAGACATTGAAATTGATAGGCCACTGAGGAAACATATACAAGTATATATGGTAAAAAATTCAGCTTGTGGGTCATTGTATTTTTGTAGTTACACTCCATGGAAAATAGGGTTTGTGGCTAGTCCTGAAACTAGTCTAAAACATGTCTTTCAGGTAAAAACGTCATAACTTATGCATAACAAATCCAAATTCAGTAAGACCAAATGTGTTGGTTAGAGTACAATCTGTAGTATGTTGTGTACCATTTTCATATCCATTCAAAAAATATTATGTGTGGGGCACGCTCTACAAGTTCGCTCTCTAGAATAAGCCAGAATTCAACAATGTATCTCATTTTTGCTATAACTTCTTTTCTAAGAGGTTCCAAGTAGTGACACATGGAGGAATTGCATAAAACAAACTGAAGAACATTATGTACTACTTTCAAATCTTTATTCATTACAGGTACATAGTTATGATTATTTAAAGTTAGGGTTGTTGACTAATCTCAAACTAGTCATGTGAGACTAAAGAAAAGTTTGATGAAATGCTAGTCTCTTGTTGTGAAAGTTAAGGAAGGTTTGCAAGTATGTGATCATATACACCAGGTCTATTACAGATTTACAAATCATATTTGGATGATGAAATTGATGAGGGGTTTTGGTTAAGGTACATGTTGGATACATGGTTGAAACAAGTAGTTGATGAGTTGGCACATACATGAGGTGTATAGTTGATGATGTTAGTACATATTGATGAGTCTTAGTTGATGAGTATTTGACACATGATTGGTATATACTTGGTACATGGTTGGATGCACTTGTTTATGGTACAGGTTGATTACAGGTTGTTTGGTAGAGGTTGGTGCATGGTTGATGCACTTGTTTATGGTACAGGTTGAGGTACAGGTTGATGCATGGTTCAAGTTTATTGGTACAGGTTTACAACGGTATATCTCACAGTGATAATGTGACAGTGGTTTCATCATTCTACTTCTACTTTAGGGTGGTTGGGCGGGGCAAGGATAGTGGTTGTATCCACCTTCTAGTTGTAGTCGGAGAACATAGGGGGTTGTAGCCTCCTTCTGGTTGTAGCCAGAGAATAAGGGAGTTGGAGTTTCCTTCAGGTTGTAGCCTGAAAAACAAGGGGATTGGAGCCTCCTTCTAGTTGCAGCTGGAAAACAAAGGAAGTTGGTGCTTCCAATGAATGTAATTCTTCAAGACATATAAGAAAAAGCATTCAGTGGTTTTCTCCCTCTTTGGGTTTCCACGTAAAACACTGGTGTACTGTGTATGTGTATGATTGTTCATTTGTTCATTGCTTATTTACTCTGCAGTTATTGGATGATAATGCTACATTGATATAACATTTGGATTATATGGTTAAAAAGGATTAAATTTCTCTATTACTTATTCACCCCCCCTCTTAATAATCCAACAATTCTTATCTTAGCAATGTTTATTTTATTTCTTTACACTTGTCAAAACAGATAGATAATTTTGATCTTCTAGATTAGGGTTGATTACATCCTTATAATACCTTAATTTTATTTTTTCCTCTAACTCTTTATCACACCACATTTTCTCCTTAAATTTTGATTTGATGGTATTTTTAATAGTATCTTTATTCTGCCTTGTGTCTTCCATGTTGTTTAACTTGTTCTTATATATTAGATATCTAGTCATAATCATGGTCTCAATGGGGGAGATGCTTGTTTCTAAGAAGATGATGGAATAGGGCATATTTCCTTTAATTTTGAGATTATAGGTTATAAAATTCTTTTGTATTTGTTATATCTTTCTCTAGAATTATATCTAGAGTCCCAGAGTCTCAAAGAGGAGTTCTTCCTGTCCGAAATCCAAAGATCTGTTGATTTACAATTGTTTTTAAGCACATAATAAGCTTTCCATCCCCCAATAATCCTTTTCAATTCCTAGATATTTGTATGAAGTTACTTCGTCCAAATTGTTGTTGTCATATACTAAATATCGTAAGTGATCTTATTGGATTTAATAATCATGACCTTAGTCTTATCAATATTAAGAGTCATACCCATATTATATATATATATAAATGCAGTAGGCTAAAAATTCTACTAAATGAAGATTTTTTCAGGGGATATTTACCTGATGAGAAATTATTGGATTTGTAGATTTAAGTGATTATTTTTTGTAGATTTAAGTGATTATTTCTATAAAATTGAGTGTATTGGGAGTTTTTCAGCACGCTGAATCCATTTTTACATGAAAAAAGCCATTTAGTAGAACAGCTAGCCAAAACCTAAAAAAATATCAACTTTCTCCAATTATATTATTATTAATAATAAATATCAGTATTTTCAAATTATATTTATAATAATAAATATAAACTTTTTCACTTATTTATGGGCAGCTCCAAATTACACAATCTCATCCATTCAACTGAAAAATACATCCGCCATAATTCCTTATTTAAGACTTTTATTACATCACAAAATAGCATTATATCATTTAAGACTTTTATTACATCACAAAATAGTATTATATCATTTTCAGCATTATATCATTTTCAGAGTCAATATGTGCACCGACTGTGGCTGTTTAAGATGGTATTCGATCTTCCAGTAGATGGCTCGAGAATTCGTCACAACCAGTATCTGCAGAATATGATACTCAGGTGTGAGGGGACACCGATTTCAAATCTCCCGTCTTTTCATTGTTGGAAATGTTGCAAAACAATTTGACCATCTAATGACTTCTCAGAATCTGCAGCTATTTGATGACGAAAATGATCCCTCATTTTAATGCTCACAGACTTCAAAAAGTCATCCAATAAATGCCTCTTAGAATCTGCATGCTCAGTGCTCTCAACAGTCTCAGAGTCGTTATCTGATGGATGCTCATTACAACCTTCATCAGAAGAATTTGATGATTCTGCATCAAGCCCCTCCCGAGGTCCCAAACTTTTCATACCCTTATTGACACTGCTATAGAACTCATGTTCCAGGGCAATCCCCACATCTGAGGGTTCCTTTGAATCTGCAACTTTATGATTGTGATGCTGCCCATCGTCTGAGAGATGCCCTTCCAATTCACCCACATCATTGACATCTGATAACTCAATCACAGGACCCTTATCATCAATACTGGTATGATGAAACTCTGAGGCATTCTGCCCATCTGGCTGGTTTTTCAAATCACAGGCCTGAACTCCATTGCCTAAGAACATCACAACATTTTTCCTAGACAATTCATCATAATCCACATCCCTGGAATTACAAAGTTCAGTTACAAAATCTCCAGAACTGATTCTTTGAATCCCATAGCAGTTACTGCTATTATCAAACTCAACTTGCCCTAATGGAGTTCCAGGGTTTGACGAAGATAACCCTTCAAAATCACCAAAAAGCGTATTCGAATGATCAGAATTCCCATTCGAGATTCCGTGAATCGTCTCCGTAAGCCCACCATCACATACATCATGACCAATGCAAGGTCCAGAACGAATCAAATTTACAGAATGGTTATCTTCCTGCAACTCATTCTCCATGGAAAAACGCTCACTTTCATCCGAAGGTGAAGTTAAACACAAATGGGTACCTTCCAAAAAGCCATCACAAGGGATTCCCGAATCTTCAAACTTACCTCTCGATTCGCCATGTTGGTATTCTTCAGTTCTGACGAAATTTTCGACAGCGAATTCCTCTTCTTCAATAAGATTTGATGGAGGATCCACAGTGACCTCAGCCTGCGGTTTCCCATATTCTTCGGCGATGAATTGTTCAAACTCCTCCACTATGAACCCAACTTGTTCCTCTGAATATGAAATTACTGTAGCTGCCTCTTCTCCCTTTTCCTCGTTCGTTTGCATCAACCTCTCCAAATCCTGAAGCTCCTTCTCACCATCTTCATTCTCATCATCGGGGGTAGCCGCTGATCTGAAAGCCTTCCAGGCAAAGTAAAACGCTACAGCGGACACTGCTGCAGCACCCACCATGAGAAGCCGATCTCCGCTTTTCTTGGACGCCATACCCATTCAGTTAGTACTCAATTCAGCAGCAGGATTGAAGTATTTGAAATGAGCTCGAATATCTTTTGTTCAATGCACAATTGAAATGAATTCCAGGAGCGACACAGGGAGAAACCGCGGATTCTTTGGATGCGTAAACGAACCGGGCAATACCCGACTTAAAATGTAACGCCTGCGTGCCGTCCGTGCCGTCTCATCACACATCAATGGTCTCGCTAACAAAATCTCTTTAGGTGTAAAAATGGATTCAGCACGTAGGAACAGTAGATTTATCTCTTTAAAAAATAGTTAAAAAATATGAAAAGCATTAAAATTAAAATTATACAGATTTAATTACTCGAAATAAAATAAAAATTTAATCACTCAAATCAAAATAAAATAAAATAAAATACTAATTTAACTTTATTTCAACAGATTTCTAACCAATATCTTCTTAAAAAAATACCAAAAAAACCATTCACATTATATTTTTAGATGGTGAATAAGGTCTAAATTCTACGATAAATATATAAATTGCTGACTTCTCGAGGTGTCATAAATATAAATTTATTTACGTTCTTATCAACGGCATAAAACTGGTGCACCTTTTCGTCCTAAATAGACTGAATTTATTTATTATCTACGTGGTGGATAAAGTTGAACACGTTGGATTTAGCCGAAAATGGATATTGGCATTCATCCTCTTATGATGGTTTCATTCGGATTGATAGAATTTTATTTGGCGAATTTAGATGTAACACTGACTTGTAAACAATTTTATAAAATATAAGTTTTTATAAAAGTATTAATATGGAAAGAAATGGAGTTGCATAATTGTTTTATGTTTTGGTTTTTTTTGTATTTTGTATTTCAGCAGGATATAAATATAAATATGTATGAAATCATTATTTCTTGTTATTTAAATTATATTTTTGAATGTAGAAATGAAATGTAGAAATAAATTCAAGATGTTAAAAAAACTTCATTAGAATTATACAAAATTAACAACTCAAATCTATAGATACAACAATTTCTCATGAACAAATTAAAAAGAGTTAAAAGACTACACAAAAAAATATCCACCCTATTTATATGTCATTATATTAAAATTGGTGAAACAATATTAATATTATATATTAAATCAAAAAATAATAATAATAAAATTAAAATATTGTAGAAGTTATTTTAATTTTATAATAATATTTTAATTATTATAATTATTTAACAAAATTGTAAATATTTAGTTTAAATTCATCTTAATTTTCAATTTTGTAAATATTAATAAAGATCCAATTTTTAAATTAAAAGTTTGCATTTACATGAATTTAATCTCTTTTAAATAGATAAATATAAAATTAAGATGAATCAAAATTATTTATTATTTTTTTCATATATTATTATTTTTTCATTATTAATTTAAATAATTTTCTTTTCATATAAAAAAGTCTACATATTAAATATTATGTTATTATTATGTTATTAGATATTATGTTATGTTACCTTAGATATTAGACATCTCTCACATACTTAACTATAGATTGTGCATTCTCGCCCCCATATCTATTAAGTACAAAGAGTTTGGAGTTGAGCTCGAGAGATTGGAGTTGAGCTCGATTTAATTTGATTTACTTGGTTACAATTTTTTTTTTTAGTATAAATAATTTAGCTTTACACCTTGATTAGTTTGATCCCTATGACAGCTATGGATAAAAGGGTAAGATGGATCTAATGGAATTTGTTTTTATTTTTATTTTATAATTTTTATCTTTTTAATATGGAATTTGTTTTTATTTTTATTTTATAATTTTTATCTTTTTAATATGAAATTTGTTTTTATTTTTATTTTATAATTTTTATCTTTTTAATTATTCTGATAGATATTTTTTAATATTTTTTTTTAATATGGTTTTTTTTTAAGTTTAATTTTTTTTTCATTTTAGTTTATTAGTGGTATGTTATATTATACATCGCATTTGTATTGGATTGCAAAATGAACATGGAAATGAAATGTAATTTTTCTCAATTTTCTAGAGGTTATTGAAATATTAGTGAATTAAAAAATTTCTGGTGATTAATTTCATGTAGCTCAATGGCTACTAATTATACATGCAGATTTACCATTTACCTATTGTCTAATATCATTAATTAAATGTATCTACAACATGCTAAAATTGAGGTGAATGCAATTTACAACTCATTACAGCAACATATAAATCGTTCTCAAAAGTAAAGTTAATACACAACAATTAAACTCATAATGCAACATTGAAACAAGATAAACACTTATCTTTTTAAAATAGTTGTGCAACCAACTTCTTGAGAAGAACATTCCACCCAAACATAGACTTTTTGTTCCAAATCTCAAAATCAAGTCACACCCCCGAGTTGGGGCTAGCAATCCACAAAAGAGGGTTGTTTCTCATTATCCACTCACAGCTTAAATTCCACAACCCATTGGTATTCTCCTACATCTATCCCGATTTTCCACCATCTCTCCTCCTCTCGACCTACCCAACCCAAGGAATATACCCCTTCATTGCACTCAATCCATCATACATCTCATTCATTTATCAAGGTCTCTTTGGCACAGGTAACCAGGAATACAACTACTAGGAAATTCAAGGGAGCTCGCTCATAGGAAAACTACAAGGGAAACAACAACACTCACTTGTTGTTACAATGAAAATCACACATGAGTTCACTCTTCAGGCCAGATAACCTAGCTCTACAATTTTCTACTCCAAATACACTCCATAATTCGCCCTTCATGGTTTCTCCAGCTCTAATGCTCTTGTTTTTATGTTCTCTTCTTGTTGTTCATGCGAAACATGACTATACAAAAACTTATCTCATTTCCATATGAATTTCCTCTCCTTTGGTGATCTATAAATTGCCATGGATATTCCACTAGAATAGTTCATCACAACAGATCTGATAAATAACTGAAATATTTACTATTAAGGTTATTTTTCCTTTAGATATCAGACTCTTGATTACTAGCTTTCTTCTTTAAAAGAAAATGTATGAATAGTCCAAATGTGAAAAATAGAGAATAGAAATAAATACACACACCATCCACATATAAACACAAGATATGACCTAGGAAACCCAATATTGGATAAAACCCAAATAGAAGGTGAGGTTGCTCTGCTCTTTTTTCTCTGGTATAGACTCTAATGCAAGTACAAAGAAAGAGGCACTCTCTATGGGGTTGCCTTTGACCTCTGGCATATATGGATGCTACAAAATCTCTCATTCTCTATTATTTTCACAAAATACCACTATCAGATGTTTTTCTAAGCTATGGAACAAGATACAATGCAAAATAATAGAACCCCTTCTCCTCTTAGTGGCCCAGTATTTAACATAGATCGATAGCCATCTAGGGGTAGGTTTTTTTACTTCAAAAACCCTCAATTGTGATAGGTTTTGGACCTTCTAGAATATTCTTGAAGTTACAAACGTGGCTAGTCCCATATGTATGAGTAATGGGGTTGACGTGGCATCATCTTGTACCACGGTGGTCAACACAGTAGGTCAACTTGTGAGAGACATAACTTTTGCATACAAGCTCTTATTGACGCATGGTCTGCAGTGCCGGAAAGGCGTAGGAATGTAGAGCATCGTGAAGGAGGTTTGCACAAGTTCCATTCATAAGAACCCCAAACACCATTCAATTCCTCAAAATGGCTTCAAAAACTTCCATACCCCAATCTTCCAAGTTGGGGCCTCCCACTAAAATGACCCTGCAAGCTTATTCCTCCAATTTTTTGCACTCGGAAAGCATCGAGATAGATAAAAAATAATATAATGATCCAATTTGGATCATTTGGCTTGTTTTCTTGACTTACACTCTTCCCCGAACTGATTGTACTCAGTCCCATGCTCCCCATAACTATGGGATGTGACTTCTCACACCCACCCTCTTACATGAATTCATTAAATGGGATTTTCCACACTCAAACATAAAATAGAAGTTTAATACATAATCATAATAAAATTTAGGAATGTGCGTTTGGATTAATACCCATGAATAATTCCCCCCTTAGAATCATCTTAGACAATCATGGACATTCCCCTCTCTTTTGGATTAATTATCCCCCATCTCTGTCCATTTCCCCTAGGACCCAGAATCACATTTTATTTATTAAAACTCATAAATACATTTCACATATACATCGCTTGGTCGTGGCCACATTTCATATCTACATTATGTATTAATTAAGCTTGAGATTATAGTGGGGATGTTACATGAGAGCTCAAATACTCCAAAGTTTGTTAGTTCAAAGTAAAGATCAAATTTATAAATCTTGCAAGAATTTAGAGGTGTGATTTATTTTCAATGGTGGTTGTAAATGAACGACTATTTATTATTCATTGTTTATTATCTCGCATGCACACACACATTAGCATAAGACATCTTCCATCATAGAAGAGAGAGACTAGAAATCACACATATTCAATCTATAATCAATCAATTAATTGTCATGTTAGCAATTGGGCCATGTTACTTCTATGGACACTCCACACTCCAATGGAATAAAAATTATTGCATACTAAACTAAAGGAAAAAAGGTAAGTAGGATCCATAAATATAAGTATAGAAAAGAAAAAACACTATTGAGTTCACTAAAGGATAATGACACTCATAGACATTTATCATTATAATATTTTTATACTTTCATGTAATATGTATAGGATGTTAGTTTAAAGGATAATGACACTCATAGACATTTATCATTATAATATTTTTATACTTTCATGTAATATGTATAGGATGTTAGTTTAAAAAGTTAGGAAAGAAGGGAAATGGGCAATTATTAAAAAAATGTATTATGGATAATGATTGAAAAAGTAATAATAAATAGGAACTTGGCAAACTTGGGATTCTCTCTTGGAATTTTCAAGGATTTCCATGGAGGAAGGGTTCCTAATTAAGTTGGATTTCTCACAAAATTGTCATTATCTTACTCATAGAAACTTAGGGAACATAAAGAGTCTTGTATCCCTAGCATATACAAGTTTGTCTTTCGATCAATCTATAATAAAATATCTTCTTATAGAGGTATTAGAGACATAGATTCTAACATCAAGCATAATCTTAATCCTTATATTACACTTCATAAAATAGGTCCTTTCAACTAGTGCATTGATCCAGGTGGATATTGGTGGCTACCCACCTATTCCAACTAGCTCATCTTGACGTTTTTTAGTTCAGCACGTTCTTTTGTACTTCTTTGTAATTGTGGGTTCTACACTTTCGGGGTTGTCTGAATCCCTACACATATTCCATATGGATACCAATGGTCGCCCACCTAATCCAACTAGATTATTTTGTATGTTGTCATGTCAGTGCATCTTTCTGTACTTCCAGGGCCATTTTGGGGCCCTAAACAGTGTTTTTTAATCACCACAGTCAAATTGTAGACATAGATAGAGTTTGAGGACGTAATGCGTAGTTCTCAAAAATAAATTTTGAATGGGCTATCACACGCCTAAAACAAAGATCGTATGAAAAAGTTACGACCCTGCGAAATCGAGGTACCAACTTACCCATAGGGGCCCGCATAACTTTTGGCGTTTCATCTCCTAGGGTTAGGTTTTTGGATGTCTAGGGTTTTGGCATTCATGAGTAATGTTAAAAATGCCTCTGGAGCCTCATTGTAGTCATTCTTCTTAGATGGATGCATGTAGCAGCCACATCTCTTCTCAGAGATAACTACCACCATTCAAGCAAGTTGTTTCAGTTATGCATTTTAAAGTTTCAGCCTATTTCATTTATTCAATAGAAGTTAATTTTCATTGGATATCTGTTGTTATCTCTGTGTTATTGTATGCAAACTATTATTCATTTCATTCCGCTCATAAATCTGGATCACTTGTATCAGAGTGGTCTTCTCTTGATTTATTTTTCTTCGTGCATGTCCTTGAAAAGATCTCGATACAAGAAGTTGGGACTTGAACCAGTCGATCCTTTGCAAGATCAACCACGCTGAGCCCGACAACAACCCATGGGGAACGAAAAGAAAGATGATGGAGCAGGAGATCCTTTTAAAATGTTGCCCGAGGAATCCCTCGTGCAATAAAGGAATGAAATGATGGACAACTTTGCACAAATTCTTCAACGACTGCCCACGAGAGAAGCATCTTCATCAAGCAGCCATGCAACCCACTTCAAAGTACATGTAAATTTTGATATTCCATTATGTGAAGGATTGATAGATGCAAATGTTGTAGATAAATGGTTGAATATGCTTGAATGGTATTTTTTGGTCCACAATTTTTTCAATAGGGAAAAAATTACTTTTGCACTCCTCAAGGTTGTCCCCCATGTTAAGGATTGATGGGATACTTACTCTGAGCAAAGGGCCATAGAGGAATCTACAATATTCGTGGTATCCCCCACATGGGATTCCTTTAGGGATGCCATTAAAGAACAATACTACCCTGTTGGAAGCTACGAGGACTAGTACACCATATGGACCACCCTCCATCAGGGAAGGGACTAGACAATACCAAATTTCACCATTATTTTCCATACCCTGTGCACCAAATTGGATATCAAAGATTCTGAACAGCATTTGGTGCTCAAATACTGCAGTTTTTTTCATAGATACATTCAAGTAGAAATGGATTTTATGGACATCACATCATTGGGTATGGCGTATAGATATGTTGTCAAGATCGAGCAGAAATTTAAGAAAAACAGGTGAGAGTTTGGATCTGCAAACCCCTCACAGTCGAAGCAAGGAAAAGGTGGCCCTAACCCACACAACAAGGGACAAAGAAAAGATGGCCACTCTCAAGACAAACATTCCAAGCCGCAACACAATAAGCGTAATGAGAATTCAAAGAAGGACATGGGAAAATGGTGCGAATACCATAAAAGTCCTTGGCACAACACCGAATAATTTTGCTCCAATCAGTCACTCGTGGCCGAGATGAAATCTTCTGAGTCAGAGCTTGATTATGACTCTGAATAAAATCTAGAAGGAGGGAAGTGGATTATCAATGTTGAACCCAGTGCCATAGTCGCTACTACCAAAGTCCAACAAAGTGAACCAGAAGAACCAGAGGAAGGGGAATGCCTCTTTCACTCGTAGATGTGGGTAAAGGGAACTCCTCCTCATTTCATTGTCGATAGCGACAGTCAGAAGAACCTGATCTCAACAGAGTTCATCAAAGGGATGGACCTACCGATGACACCACACCTACATCCCTACACCATCAGTTGGCTTCGCCAAGGAAGATATATTTGCAGTGTCAGCTAATAGTGTTGTGTTCCCTACGAGATCAAGCCCTTCAAAGATGAGGTATTGTGTGATATTTCTCCCCTTGAATTTTGTGATTTTCTTTTAGGACAAGCATATTTGTGGAAGAGACATGTTGTGTATGAGTCTAGACCCTGCAGTGTTATTATTACTTTGTGTAGACAATTGTATAGGATACTAGAGTGGGTGCCACTTACCATTATTTCTTTAATCTCTACTAAGAAATGCAGTAAGGTAATTTCATAGACTGGGAAGTTCGTATTCTTTGTCATCCATACTCACAGTAAGAACAAGGTCATTGCCACATTTGTGGCCTCTACAAAGAGTCTCTCTTTGCAGCAGAATCAAGTGGACGAGATCATGGAAGAGTACAAAGACATATTCTCCTCACCCACCAGGGTACTGATGCACTGCCAAGTCAAGCATCCAATTGATCTAACCCCTAGTTCACCTCTACCTAATGGATCGGTCTATCATCGCTCGCTAATGGAAAATGATGAAATCAAGCGTTAGATATAATATTTTCTTCAAAAGGGGAACATCAGAACCATCTCCTCCCCCTATGGAAGCCCGATTGTACTAGTGCATAAGAAAGACGGGACCTGACGACTCTGCATTGATTATAGATCATTAAACAAAATCACTTTCAGGAACCGGTACCTAATTCCCATAATTTATGACCTTCATGACCAACTCAAGGGGGAAAATTTCTTCAGCAAGATTGATCTAAAGTCTGGCTACCACCAGGTTCCCATCGAACCAATTGATGTATGGAAGATAACTTTCAAATATAAATAAGGTCTCTTTGAATGGTTGGTCATGCCCTTTGGCTTAACAAGTGCACCAGCCACTTTTATGTGGTTGATGGATGTTGTATTAAGACCCCTCACCAACTCTTTTGTGGTGATATATTTGGATGAAATCCTCATCTTCAACGGAAGTTGGGAGGAGCACATGCAGCATATTCAACAGGTTTTGAGCACTCTGCAGCAACACAAGCTATATGCCACCTTGGAAAAATGCTCCTTTGGCATGAACAGGGTCCAATAATTGGGCTACATTGTTGATGAGCATGGGGTACATGTTGATCCATCTAAGATCCAATTCATTTGTGATTGGCCAGCCCTAACCATACTCACCGAGCTTCAAAGCTTCCCTGGATTGGCCAACTTCTACTGATGGTTCGTGTTGGGATTCTCTCATATTGCATGGGCCCTCAGCCAAGTGACCAAGGATGGTGGCAGGGAAACATTCACATGGGGGAAGGAAAAATAATGAGCAATTGATGATCTAAAGAATCACTTGTGATCATCTCCAGTATGCTCCTTACCTGATCTGCAACAATTGTTCAAGATTGAGACTGATGCATCTGAATATGTTGTAGGTGCAGTTCTCACTCAACACGATCATCCAGTGGAATACCATAGTGAGACACTCTCTGATACTGTCTGGAAATACCCCACTTATGACAAGGGAATGTATTCCATTGTACAATCCTTATGTCAATGGAAACATTACATTCTGGGAAAGGAGACAATCATCCACACTAATCACAAGCCTCTATAGTTCATACAGGCATAAGGGAAGTTGCAAAACGACCTCCATCAGAAGTGGTCCACTTACCTGTAGCAATTCCATATCAACATCAATTACAAGATAGTGAGTACAAATCATTTCATTGACTGCCTCAGTCGACCTCCCGTGGCTACACTCACCACCGTGCTCCATTCATATGTACATGAGGCATCTGAGTGGCCCCAACTTTATCCGCAAGATCCAGACTTCGCCACCACTGATAATATCTTAGGTAGAGGCGCGAATGTCACCGATTTTCACATTCAGGATGGATTTTTATGTCATCTTGGCCATCTCTATGTTATTGCAATCGAGCATACAAAGTTGATATGGGAGGCTCACTACAGTCGAATGGCAGGACATTTTGGTGTGGAGAAAACTATGGTCATTCTTAATAAACATTTTTATTGGCCAAAACTCTGATAGGACGTCAGCAAGTATATCATATATTGCAATTATTGTGCCATTTCCAAGCCAACCATCAAGAATCAAGTCTTATACACCCCTCTTCCTACTCTCAAGAGACCTTGGGAATCCATCTCAATGGATTACATGTCTGGAATTTCGTCTACCAATCACGGCAATGATTGTGTATTTGTGGTAGTTGATCGGTTTTCAAAGATGGCCATCATCACAGCCTACAAGAAGAGCATCATAGCAGCAAATACTTCCAAACTCTTCTTCGAACGAGTGTGGGTCCATTTTTGGATACCAAAGACCATCATCTATGATCGGGACAGCAAGTTCCTTGGCACATTTTGGTCAAGTCTTTGTTCATTGTTGGACACCAAGCTCACTAAATCCACTACTTTCCACCCCCAAACTGACGAACAAATAGAGGTCGTCAGTCAGATGATTGTGCACATCCTACGCATGTACAACCCTAAGAATCCATGTACTTAGGATGAGAGTCTCCCCTATGTTCATCACAGTTACAACATGGCTCTCCATAGCTCCATCGGCCATAGCCCATTTCAGGAGGGGCTGGGATTCCAACCCTTGGGTCCCATTGATGTGGCATTACCTCTTTCCACCACACATGCATAATCTTCTCATGTTCAGTATGAGGCCGACAAAGCCACCAGATTCATTGAGCGGATTCATCACATCTACTAAAAGGTCCATGACATTTTGCATAAAACAAATGCTAAGTACAAGCAGTGTCATGATCAACACAGGGAACCGCACCAATTTCAGGTGGGAGACAAGGTTTGGTTACATTTGCAAAAATATCACCTTACAGGGCCCCATCAGAAGCTCCTCCCACTTCGTTATGGGCCTTACACTATCACCAAGGCTATGGATAGCAATGATTTTGATCTCAACACTCCACCCTTCCTTGGCTTGCACCCAGTGTTCAATGTGGACCTCCTTTGGCCATATTTTCCACCAGGCTTATTGGACACTTCGGAGATCGCAGAACAGCTGACACCAACAGAGATCAACCTTGACTGCATGGAACATGCACCCACTAATCATATAGTGGACACACAATCCAAGGGCACTCACCAACAGAGGATCCAACTTTATCGGGTTGTCAAGGTAGGACAAATCCTACACCAAGGCAAGTGGCTCACCCGAGGAAAAATTCGGTAGAATTTTCCTCACCTAATGGGGGAACTCAATGCAATGGATACCATTGCTTCCTAAGGGGGGAGGACTGATCTAGGTGGATATTTGTGGCCACCTACCTATTCCAACTAGCTCCTCTTGATAGTTTTTAGTTCAACACGTTCTTCTGTACTTCTTTGTAATTGTGGGTTCTACACTTTCGGGGTTGTATGAAGCCCTACACATCTTCCATATGGATACTAGTGGCCTCCCACCTAATCCAACTGCCTTATTTTGTATGTTTTCATGTCAGCATATCTTTATGTACTTCCAGGGCCATTTTGGGGCCCTAAATAGTGTTGTTTTTTTATCGCCACAGTCAAACTATAGACGGAGTCAGTGTTTGATGGTGTAATGTGTATTTATCGAAAATACCTTTCCAATGGGCTATAACATGCCTAAAATGGAGGTCGTATGCAAAAGTTACGTCCCCGGGAATTTGAGGTACCAACTTACCCATAGGGGCCCACATAACTTTTGGTGTTTCATCTCCTAGGGTTATGTTTTTGGATGTCTAGGGTTTAGGAATTCATGAGTAATGTCAAAAATTCCTCTAGAGCCTCATTTTAATCATTATGATCAGACAGATGTGCGCAACAGCCACATCTCTTCTCAAAGATAGCTACCACCATTTGAGCAAGTTGTTTCAGTTCTACAATTTTACAGTTTCATCCTATTTCATTTATTCAATAGAAGTTATTATACACTGGATATCTATTTTTATCTCTTTGTTATTGTATTCAGTTTGTTATTCATTTCGTTCCGCTCATAAATCTGGATCATGCATGTGGATGGATATTTCATACATTAATACTCAAAAACTCTATTTAACAATATTTTATTTTGCATTTATAAATTTCAACTTTTATAAGAAAAACATTTAGATAAAAATTTCCCTGACACTGGATTAGAACATAATATTGTTAATCTAAGAAACTCGTGTAATATTATTTTGGTAAGAGGCTTAAATGTTAAAACAAAAAGTACTCAAGCTATAATCCTAAGCATCATGTCCAACCCTCTTAAACCTTTATGGTTAGATGAGGACCTTGATCTAGATTGCATGCATAAGAGAAGCTTTGAAGCTTTAGGTGAAAATTTGTTAGGTATTGAATTGATCAAATTGTGTAGTTAGAGGACCTGATTAAAGCTAGTGGTCAAAATCTAATCGAATGACTTCTATTAATGTGCTTGAAATTAGTGTGGTAGACTATGTTATATCAAATATCCTCTTATCCACCAAAATTGTTAATTCTAGCATGCATATTGAACAATCATGAGCCCAACTAGGATCATAGAATCTTAATTCTAACTCTAAACATTTCCCTACACAAAAATCCCATGTAAGATAGTTCTACTAATTAAAAGTACTTGGTCTTTGGAAAAACAAATTTGATCTTTTCCTAATGGATTTAGAAAAGGAATTAAATTTCCTAGTAATCAACAACAATATTGAGGAATTTTATCATAAATTTGTAACAAAACTCTCAACATGTATGAACAAGTACTATTTTGGAAGGTCTTCTAAAATTCAAAATCAATTGACTAACCCCTGATATGACAAGGATTGCAAGATTTCTATGAAATCTATCATGGAATCCTCTAATGAGTCCCTAAAAGATATAAAATAAATAAATTACAAAGCACTAATTAAAAGAAAAGGGAGGGGCATTAAGTAAACAAAAAGCAAGAAAAACTTTTAAACCTTGCTAAATTCAAACCTAAAAAATTCTAGAGATAATTTCTAAAATAGAAAGCTAAAAAGAATAATATGTTTTCTATGAGAGATTAGAATTTGTATGTTAAAATAATTTTTGATTCCCTTAATGTTTCAGACAACTTTCATATGCTTATTTGATCTAGACCTAAATGGGCTCTAGAAGGTTTTAGACCATAAATCTCCAAAGTGGTACCTACCCCTAAAGTGAGCCCTTCAATATCCCACTCTCAATGCCATACTCTCCTATGGAACAATACTCAATACAATAAGAATGTAACCCCTTCATTTCTTAGCATCTCAGTATTTAACATACCTTGATAATCGTCTAGGGTTAGGGTTAGGACCTTTGCATGTCTCAACCCCTAATTAATGTTAAGGTTTTGGACCCTCTAAAATCTTCTTTAAAGTCCACACATGACTAACTCCACATCTATGAATGATAGAATTTGATGTGGAATCCACTTAGTACCATGGTCATCAATAGGATAGTTCAACTTGTTGGAGGCATAACTTTTGTATACAAACTCTAATTGAGGTGATCTTTATCTCGTTGGAAAATTTTTAAAGGTAGAATTTGTACAATTAAAATTATTTATGATTCCCTTAATGTTTTAGATAATAGTCAAACCCTTATTCAATTTGGACTTAAACAAGCTTCGAAAAATTTTAGACCCTAAATCTCCAAAGTGGGACCTACGTATAAAATGGGCCCTACAAGCCAATAGCTCCAATTTTTCCACCAAGAAAGCACCAAAA
>ML798299.1:440908-453192 GCA_009831015.1 Picea engelmannii | reverse complement strand
TATGAATCCATCTGTGTTTCTATTATGTTGGATACTTGCCTACTCTGTGTTTCTATTATGTTGGTTACTTGCTTACTCTTTTTTCATTAGATAATGTCACAGATTTCTGTAACAGCCACAATAATGCAAATCTGTAACAGCAACAACAGAGGCAATGATCCCCAACTAAGTATATTCAAACATCGTTGTGGCGTCATGATGGCGATGATCTTGTGAACAACTTCTTGTGAGAAGAAACAATGCTGAGTTTTGTTTTGGCAGGACGAAGAATTGTGTTTACGTACGCAGTTGTTACGCAGGACGAAGGCAAGGCTTTATGTGGGTTGCACCGATTTGTGGATGGAAGAAGATTGAACATGATTCTTCTTGGAGAAAAGTTGAACAAGAACGTGTGTTCATGTGTGTGGATGCAGGAAGTTATAAAAGAGTGTGAAGGCTATTGGGGGATTGCAGCGGTTCCATGTGTTCAAACTTGTTTTAGAAAGTGTAAATTAAAAATTATTCTTTAAAAAGTTAAATTTTTGAATCTACCTTTTATTTATTTATTAAAGGTAATAAATATTTAAAATTAAAAAAAATAAAATTATATTATCAAATATTTATTAGTGTCTCAAGTTTAAGGCGTTTAATAATCATTATATCTTTAATGATGAATGAGAATGGATATGAAATATGATTAAGATTCAACACTTATTAGTTGTATTTCTTTTAAGAACACTAAAATTCTCTCGTTTCACATTGGTTTTCATCTCTCTACTAGTAAGATGTAATATTTCATGATATTAAATTCAGCATTTTATAGTTCACATCAACAGAACCTTATCTCTATCTCAATAATGTATCCACCATTTTGAGTGTCACTCAATAAAAGTTTTTCTAAGAAACTTGAACAACTTGACTTCCCAAATCCTCACTTGAATTCATGTGTTATAAGCATTGCTATCAATATAATAATTCACATCGAATTTATTGTACATACTTAATGTGCTCGACCCCCACACTCTACGATAATGTCATTTTCTTTGTTTTATCTACCTCTACTCTTGTGTCTACAAAACTCCAAAGCAATTAGTCATGGCCTATGGGTGTAAATTGTAACGGCATTGGCAACTTGTTAGTAATATTTCTCATATTTGGGTGAAATTCTTAAGCAAGCTATGGAGAAGCTAATAGACTTGTTGTTATCATTGGATCTATGCATTAGGGATTTATGCTCGAACATCCAATTTTGTAGGGTTTGAGAGAGAAAGTGAACAATCAATATCCTCAATAAGAATAATAGACTCAGTGGTCTTGATCAAAGTTTTCTTTATCTCTTCTTTGTATGAATCTCTGGAAGCTCCATATCATAGACATCATAGCCTCAACAATATTCCTAGATGCCCATAATACAACTAGTGCCTCTTCAAAGCTCTTATAATGTTTTAATAAAAGTATTGCCCTCTAGTACATGCCTTAAGGTCTACTACAATTTCTTATTTCCTAATGGGATCTACAATTAACATTCCAAATGTGCTAATTGGGAGTTTAAAGGGCATTGACCCCATGTTTGAGCACACTTTGTGATATGCTCGCAATATGAATCCAAGATGTAGTCCTTGCCCATCATTACAAATACTACATTTTAGGTCAAATTCTGAAGTTAAATCAATGTTGAATCAATGCTATAAATGTCAAAATAGGGTATTTTATGAAAATCCATAAATTTGTCTAAAACGAAATTACCATTATTCTAAGTTCATTAAATAATTAACATTACCAATGTTAATTAATCGTTGTTAATCCTAATGTTGCAACTTGCATGTTATGGGACAAATATTGATTAATTGACCTTAGGAACGTCGATTAATCAATATCAATCTCAAATGCCATGTCAACCAATTCCATATCAACCACTGCCACATTAGCATGTGCCACGTTGGTATATGTGCGGCATCATCATGTACCATGTCAATACATGCCACATGTTCGTTGAGAAATCAACATTTCAGCTACATGATTGATGTTACAAATGTCAGTCAATCGATGTCATACACTATACTATTGATGGTTCTGCTAGACGAACAATGTTATAAATGTTAATTAATCAACGTTAATGTTGCATGCTCGATGTTACAAATGTTGATCTAATGTCAATCAATCAATATTAAATGTTATTTTTGCAACAACAAAAAAAACTAGTTATGATTGGTTTTGATACATGATTTGATGCAACAAGTAGTGGGCTTTGTACATATCAAGGTGAATTTCATTATTGTGGTGATAGTTTGGGTGAGTGTTGTTTGGTATGATTCATCATTGAATAACAATTTGCTTAAGGGTGAACAAGTACTCTAAAGGGAAAAGGAGAATCAATATTGAAGTGTTATCGACGATAACAGGGTCTAAGGCAAGATGGTTTTGTGACATGAAAATGTTTTGTCACATTCAAGAAGAGATCAATGTAGAGGAAACAATAGGTAGCATATGTGAAGCAAGAAATAGATAAAGGATGATCACGAAGGTGAAGGGTTTTGAATAATCACTTAGAGAGAGGTCACATAATAATACAATGGTATGGAATTGACACAAGAAGATTAGTTAGTTGGTTGACCTATGATCTTGGAAAGAATAAGTGTTGAAGTAAAAATATTGCACCATTTGGGAATTTGTAGACATTTTAGGTCCCTTGGTGGTGTTATTTACACATCAATCCCCTTTCATCCTTCAACCACTGCAAGGCCCTATGGCACATGTTGACGTGTGCCATGTTGGCAAATGTGTGACATCTAATTTATTATAATAATCAAGTGACATCAATAGTCACATTGTATCATGATGAATATTGACAATCTATGGTTGTAACTATTGGAATATGATTGAGAAGTATAATTTCATCCCTTATTGCAAACAAATAATCCAAAATTATTTACATTTTACCCTATTTGGTCCATAAAAAATACCAAATGCGAAGTACTAGCTTTGTGGAAGAATTCAACCCCTCCTTTACTCTTGGCTTATTCACTAACCTTGGTCAATTCTATTGTTCTTGAGTAACATTATTTGAGTACTTGGAATTACTTCCATATCCTCCTCCATTGGACTAAATATTGAGATTTTGTCTCACTCTCCTTATGTCAATAGGATCTTTAGGATTGGTTAATTCCTCCCAAACCTTGAAAATTTTATAGGCTTTCAAGGTGAGCAATGAATTGGAACTTGTATTAATATGCATCTATCTTAGTTCTTGAATGGTGTTTATTCTCCCTAATTGTTTATTGATTCCTCCACTTGTTAAATAGTTATGTTCTAGCTAACTACAAGACTTGTGCACTCTAGTGTGGCTAGAATGTTTCATCTTCTTCTTGCTATTTTAATCCCTTTCTCATTCGTTGTTGGCTAAGTGTGCCCAAATGGAATCGCCTAGTGCAAGGTTCCTTAAAACATCCTCCAACAAGCCAACCATAGTCCTCCACACCCTGGATAATGAATGGTGCTCGAGCAAGATAGAACAAGGGGCATGACCTTCAAGTATTTCCCCGCTACCTTTAATTGCCACTAAAATCCAAGGACTTCTTGATCTGTTAATGAGAGAGGGAACCCATGAAGTTGCGAAATGATCCTTTCACTTTTAGAGGATAACTATTGGCTCCATGTAGGGACTACAATCCCTCACGCAGTACAAGAGAACTCCAAAATCTATGTTGTCCCTAGAAGGTGAATCAGATCTTGATAAATTTGGTTGCAAGGTATACTATCAATCTGGAATAGTAAAGGATGAATTATTCACTTAATGGAGATTGTGAGTTTTTTTTGTCTCGTTTTACACTGAACATTGGAGAATGATGTATTCTAGAGGTCTTTGGCAAGTCATCGTGATTAAGAAGTACATTGAACCTATGGTATGGAGGATTATATTAAGAGTAGAAGGAAAACAATAGGAGGCTCCAATATGTGAAAGGAAATGGTAGAATCATCTTCAATAATTGGGAATAAGTTGGCATGGATCATAGGTTCTAGGATAGGGTAAGATTGGTATAGGCCTTTAGGTGAGGGTGCAACAACCCCACATTATAACATTAGGCATCTCCTTTCATTTGTTTTAAAGTTTTGTTGTGTCTCACAAACTTCATTGATAAGGTTCGATGACAAACAAATTTAAATACAATGGTTAATTTGGCTTAGCTTAACTAGTATAGACATATATGTTGTAATTACAATGATTCTCCATTATGTCTCTATTATGTTATCTCCACTATAGTCTTTTAAAAATGTGACTACATCCAACTCCTTCATGTAAACAAACCTAACACTTTTTAAACTTTTTTTGTATATATATATCCCAATGCAATTGTCATTTACTTCTATTTTTTTGCACTTTCTATGTGTTGTCATATTAGTGCACACAAACATATTAATTGCTATTTTCTTATGTTTTTTTGCACTTTTGTATGATGTAATATCAACAATATAACACAAATATGCATTATGACATGAAACTAATACCAATTTTTAGTATTGAATGTTTGTTTTATTTTCAAAGCACTAGAACGGATGATCCAACTAATGATGATCCAGACTATGTCAAGTCTGTATCATATCTAGGCAATGATGATGATGATGGAGATGATGATGACGATGACGACACGAATGATGGTGGTGGTGGTGGTAGCCATAGATGTTGCTCATGAGGTCACTGATGATCATTACTATCCCTATGCTTTTGGGGATGTATGCTAGCTTTTATGATAATCTATATTGACTTGTATCATGGATTGTTGTTGAGATATCATGATGATACGTATATCATTTCAACATTTGTATATATGGAGGTCATAAAATTGTTCTTATGATATTGGTTTGTACATCATATATATATATATATTTGACTTGTTATTTTTACTTTTGTGCCATGATGTCTATGACATGAGGATCTGATGATACATTTGGCGTTATATTTTCACTTATTTTGCTTAAATATGATGATCATGATGTTATCGATATTATCTTTGTTTACACACATTAAAAGTTGGATATATTTGACATTAACTTTTCACTTATTTTGATTAAAGATGACAATGATGATGTTATTGATATTATCTTTTTTACATATATTAAAAGTTGATCTTTTTTATGATGAATTACTAAATATGATGATATTGTTACTTTAGATGGATGTTGCCAATTTCCCTTAAATTTCTTCATAAATGTTTGATATAAATTTGAATTGCAATATATGTTTATTAATATTGATATGTTTTATTTAAGAACTATGAGATACTTCACTAACTTAATTGAAATTAACAAAATGAATATAATAAAGATAGTGTTAACATGGAAGTTAAATCTAGTGCAAAAAACGATGTTAGAATGGAAGCTAAACTAGGGTCTAAAGTGGAAGCTATAAAGGAAGTAAAATCAAGTGCTACATAATACGTTGTAGTGGACACAAATATTGATGTTAAAGTGGAATCAAATTTTTGTGCTAAAGTGGAAGTAACAAATGATGAAAAGGTGGAAGCAAAGCTTGGTGTTCAATTGGGAAAAAAATGTGGTGTTGACGTGGTGCTAATGTGGAAGCAAAGCTCGACAGGAAAATGGAGGAAAAACTAGGTGCTATAGTGGTAGCCAAACTTGACACTATAGTGGAAGCCAAATTGGATGTTATAGTGAAAGCTAAAATCGACATTATATGGAAGCCAAACATGGCGCTAAGTGGAAGCTATAATGGAAGTAAAATGTGGTATGACAATGGAAGCTATAATAGAAGCAAAAGTTGATCCTCCGTTAGACATTCAAGTGGAAGCAAAAATGTCGAAGCTAAACTTGATACAACCATTGTTTCAATGTTTGACACTAAAGCAGGTGCAAGAGTAAGCATAGATGTTAAAGCCGATGCAAAATTAGAAGTAAAATATGGTGCAATTAATAAGTCGGTGCTACTCTAGGCACTAAACTAAGTGCTACTCTAGGTGTTATTCTAGGAGCAATTATAGGCACTAACCTCCGTGCAACTTTCAAATTCCAAATAATATTGATTTTCACGCTAGGTGATCACAACCAATTGGAAAAAGAATACACTAAATTTCAGTATTAATGGTGTTGTGTTGTAGTGACATGTTCCAAATATCCTCAGAAAAACCATGGTTTCTTAGATGCATTGACATCATAAATCTAAATACCCTCTGGATCATATGAGTGTACATGTAATTTAACTTTTATATAAATTTAAATATATCCTCCTTGTTCACTAACGTTGCCTAGAACCTGCAATCAAACAATGTAATTCATTACTAAACCTAAGCCTTAATCCATCCATTATGTACAAGAGGTCTATATTGTGATTACATCTTCAAACAAAAAAGATTAGAGATTCAAGTATTACTTGGAAAATTTTAAAGAACCCATCTGAATACAACACAAGAAACGACCTTAATACAAGAAAATCAAGATATTAACCATGCCTACTACAAAATCACATGTCAATAGCGTATTGATTACATAGATATACCATTTAAACATACCATACTTTTGTGGAGAAATTGTTTTCAAAAGTGTTACAAAGTGACAAGAAAAATGGTTTATATGTTTAAAAACATATATGACAATCATATATTCTAGTAAACTAAATGCAATATTGTTATGAATGAGTATTCATTTTTATGTGCTACCATGAAGCATGCAAAGCTTCATCACTTGTTGTTTATTTCTATGATAGGTATAGATTATAGGGCTAGTAATAAGCATAACAATTTAGTACAGTTACTTCTAGCTTCACAATTTAACTTATCTAACACGTGGAAAGACACGCATCGTTTAAAAGGAAGCATGTACCAAAACAAAACAAAAATGTGAGAAGCACGTTCACACCACTTGTCGCTTGTAATTTCCCATTTGATTTTTAATTAATACTTAAACAATAAAATTTAAATATTTTATTTAATTCTTAATTATGAGTGGCTCAATAAAGGCATGCAACTTGCAAGAATTTTAAGTGCCAATTGTGCCGTGGTGGGAAAAAACTGGTCAAGCAGTGGTAAAATAATAAAAATGATGAATATTAATATTTGAAAAAAAAAATGAAAATGAGTTTTCACCAAATATGATATGATGGTATTTGTAGTTAAATTTTATTAGTGTGATTAGTTTTTAAGGGTTTTATTTATAGAGCGGCTCAAAGTGGAAACCTGGAAACCTGCTATAATTGAAAGGAAATATCTGAAAAAAAACCAACCAATTAAAAATTGGTTCAACCCACACATTACACAAACACTCTAGTAAACAAAATTATCTTAAAAAACAATACAACAACAAATCAATTCGTTGTTTGCTCCTCATTCCTAACACCATTTATTTTGTTCTGTACAGTCCCCTCTATTTGTCCAATATGATTTGTAAAACGGATTTGCTATTCAATCTAAACTTGACCAATTAAATTTCTCATTTTCCATGTTTTTATTTTTCAAAGTTAGGTGGCATCATTTTCCATTTTATTATTTTTCAAGTATGGTTAAATATGTTTTCCTTGTTTTGCCTTGGTATTTAATATGTTAGTAGGAAAAAGTTTTGGGTTGATCGAGAAATTTAAGAATTTAATTTATGTTACAAAAAGTTTAAGCTAGAGTTAAAGAGTTATCATTTGATATGTAAAAATATATATTTTGGGTTGATAATATTTTAATAGTGTTTGCTTGTATTAATGTCGGTTTATATATGTAATAAATGGGTCACATGTTTACATCTTTTGAGTTTACTATCTTACGTTTTAGGTTAGGTTATGTGAGTATGAATAATCTTTGGCCTCTCTACATAGAGTGATTGTTTATATCTTGTTTGTAGCATTGAGGAAGGACATCTTTCTTTGTTTGTAGCATTGAGGAAGAAGGACATCTTTTTCATTATTTGTAAGCTTTTCAGATAAATTATTTCCTTTACATTTAAATGGATTTTTATTATGTCAATCATAGATCACACACAACACCTCTCCATATTCAAGATCTCGATTGAATAAGAGTTGACATGGCTTCATCCCTCTCTTTTGAACGTAACATGGAACCTTATCAGAAGATACACTCATTCGAATGCCCACAAATCTAAGCCATCAACCACATTCAAAGGTTCCACTTGATGGGCCATCAAGCTTCTCCAAGAGATACATCTTTCAAACTTACTTGGTAAGCCATCATGCCACCTTCAAAATACATCTTTCAAGTTTTCCCAGCAAGCCATCATGTCTCCTTTAAAGATCACAATGGAACAACAACGTTTTAATCACCCTAGCAAGCCATCGAACTGAACTCAAACAACAACTTTGAAAATGCCTTGATAGGCCATTGAGCGATTTCTAAAAGACAACTTTCAAAATTCCTTCATAGGCCATCAAACGATTTTGAAAAGACAACTTTCAAAATGCACTAATAGGCGAATGGGTAATTTTAAAAGACAACTTTCAAAATGCCTCAACAGGCATCAGGCAAATTTGAAAAGACAATCTCTTGAAGACTCTGATAGGTCATCAGGGGCATGCCAAAAAATAATCTTTTAAAAGTCCTCGATAGGCCATAGGGCCTCATCAAAGGATGTCACCCCACTTCAAAACAATAAAGCAAAGGCCATTGGACTTATTCGAAGGTAATACAATGAATTTACACAAAAAGGGATTTTCGGCCCATTTAAAGAAATACTTTGAATCTAAGGCAAAGGACTTCCAACCCCATTTAAAAGAATGCTCATAACATCCACAAAGGCCCTACACTCAAACAAAAGGCTCACATGATCAAAATGGCATTCGAGCTTAGATAGTTTAGAATCCCATTCAAAGGCTCTGGTTTATATTCATGCTTTCCCTATGGCCATGTCAATTTGCAGAACAATTCGCATTGGATCTAGTCCATGCCATCTAGATTCTAATGCATCACACAATGCCAAAAGGAAAAACATAAATATGAACACAAATTCACTAAGGTTCTTCCAATCATAAAGGTACATAATGCATCAATGCAACCATAAGGCATACAAAAACTCGAATGCATCACATTACTTCAAATGCATAGCATGAATTTGAGCCAAATAAACTCTAAGGTATATTGAATTCCATAGAGGCATGCATCTAACTAATGCAACCAAGCTAAGTATGCAATCATCATACGTTCCACGAATTCCTTTACCAAAGTCACACATAATCAACCCACTAGCTTATTAGTAGAATTATAAAAAGGAATTCAAGCATAGAGATGGAACACTTATCTCAAAACAAGTTGGTCCAAGGAAACTAGTTGCTAGTGAGCAATTTTATTCCCAACAGTGGGAAAGCCTCTATGGATGTCACCCCCAAACCAGCCTATGAGGCCACTAGGGTGAAGGAAACTAGTCAAGATACTCAAATCACTCACCCAACCCAAATTCTCTTTCGCTTGAAACCAAACTATTTACCCTAGAACTCTCCAAGCAACACTCTAGCCAACCTAACGATTGAACTCCTTTCACTACTCCACACAACACAAGGACGATCATTCATTTATCTAATCAATGGTCTCTCGAGAATCTTATTCTCTCTGGTACTCTTCAGTGTGTATGATAGGAGTCCAACCTATTGTCTACCTTCAGGATCAACTTAGTAGAGTCGTATCATATCTCTTGATCCCACATTAAGAAACAATCTACAGGGAAAATGGGTGTGGCTTCATATCAACCCAACCTCTATGCTCCTCTACAACCTTCCATCTCTCTTCTCAGGATCACAACCTTCTCTTCCTCAACTTACTTTTCTTAGACTCGTGGCCTTCTCTTCGTCAACTTAATCTTCTTAGAGTCACGGACTTCTCTTCCTCAATGTACTCTTCTCATACTTGCAGCCTGCTCTTCGTCAATTTACTCTTGGTCACTTACAATTTAAATTCCAATGTTAACCTAGCATGGGAGTGCATATAATTAAATAGAATATCTCAGAACGCATAACATCCACCAATAGGAATGGTCAATTTGAATTGCATCAAGGTAAAGGGAAAGGGAAAAGAGATGGTTGTAATATCCATGAGGTTGGAATTCCTAGGGAGGTAGAGTCACTTGCACTCCTCCTGAATTGCACTCAAGCCCCATGCTCTCATAATTAAGGAAGGTGGAGTTCCCCACCAACTCACTCAATGATTGGTGGTTGGGTCTTTTAATAAGGCACATGGTGAAATGATGAAGGTTAGGAGAGTTAGGTAACTTAGGAATTTTAGGATTATTTGTCATCCCCTTGGACCTTTTCCTCTTCCCCTCTAGTGGACTCATAGCCCCTCTTATGCTCTTCTATAGCCAACCTTGGAATTTTCTATTAATTTCTGAAATAATATTTACATTTCTTGAAAACACCATAAAATTTCTACCCCATAGTATATATATCGAAAGCATATTTATCAAAAATGCATGCCTGGACATTCACTAGTCGAACCATGGCCTTGAGCTCTGCACTAGGAATTTTTACAAGATATTTACATCATTTACACACAAGGTCATTTATATAATTTGACTCTTGTCATTATATTCACTTATTTAGACTTGACACATAATTTAGTGCAAAACAATCCATGGGTTGAAACTTGGGACATTACAATTCTCACTCCTTTGGAGTAACATCATCCTCCTTTTTCTTTATTTTCTAGCAATACTCCATATACTCCAGTCTTCAATTGCACCTATAATTTTATCCTCTTCACTGCAATTTTTCATCATTGTTGGCTATCTTGGACATCAATGTTCAACCATTCCTTTCACTACCTTGGAACACCTTCAAGGTATTAGCATTCCACCATATTCTTATAGAAAACATCAAAGAAAAATTATGTATGTCATAGCCATTTTATACAACAATTATCCCATCCATACGGATTTCAAATTCATAACTGAAGCATCTATATTCATCACATAAGATAAAGTATGCAATTAAACCCAATACTTATCTGTATGAATATATTTGTGTTCCACAAGGCTGCCATGGGTAGAATTCATCTTGTTGTCTTCTCTAACACACCAAAACTATATACTCCCTTCTTGATCCTAGATAACATATAGCATGAATCTCTCATAGCAGATTCATTCAAGTCACCTCTTCCTTGCTGCACTCACCCTCCCATGCTCAAGGATCCCCTTCTCTACTAAATAGTCCCTCGGACGATCCATCTTGCCAAGGATTTCACAAAGAAGAAGAGCGTAGACCTATAGAATCTTACTACCAGGGCATCCCACTAGCAACCTCTAATATACCATACCTTAAGGATATTAAGGGATAACACAATGTACCAACGCCATTGTAGTATCTTTCTCTCCGTGCTTTCCAACTTACAATAGCCATCATCCATCCTTACTAGATAAATCCATCATCTCACATGTACCATACATGTACAATTATCATGAGATATTGTCAAAAAAAATTCAATCATAAATACGAATCTATTTCATGTAGAAACCAAATTTCACAACTATGAGATTATTTCTCATAATGTTTGTCCCTTGCAAGCATTAGCAACCAATCTTCATTATGGCTTACAATATTTCCATATCCAAGACATTATTTCTGCAATTTTGTCCTCCTTAACAAATCCTTCATTCAAAGAAACAACAATGAGTGTTCATGCATATAATATTTCATTGTGACATTCACAATAGCACATGAAATGATCATAGAATTATGACATACCAATAATTCAATCACTTTTGGCTATCAACAATTTAACTACAATGGAATATCATTCTCTATAAAGGAGTTACTAGCACAAACAAACATTCACATAATGCAATCAAATATTTGTGCAAGATTCATATCACTCCTTTCCCAACTTAACAATGCCTCAAGAGCACTATAAGGCCTCTCTTTCCACTACTCAATAGTTCATCTTAAAATCATTCAATGTCATTTAGTTATATGAATGCATTATTAGCACAAGCATGCATCCACACCATGTAATCATGTAATATTACCATAATGTCAACTCAAAGGATTTACAATTACAAGTTGGAGGGATCAACCAATGTCTCAACACATCACCCAACCACCTCCTCAACACTTGACCAATCATAATGTCAATACTATATCATTTCTCTATTATACAGTTCCTTAGGCATATTGGAAGGCCTTTCCTTTATTTTCTCACTAGTCTCTTAAGAAACCCTTCTCCCTCTTATTGTTAAGAACCAAATATCAATATAGCATAGAAAAACCTCAGAAAAAGTACTCAACGCCTTGAAAAAGAGATAATTTCAGATAATAAGCCTCTTCGAGGGGGCAACCTCCTTTTACCCCACTTAAATGTTCAAGTACAAGA
>ML798299.1:399661-435885 GCA_009831015.1 Picea engelmannii | reverse complement strand
GTGGCATGTTGGCCAAGTATCACTTTTGAACCTTGATTTTGAGGTGGTTCTGCTAGACAATATTTCTTTTGTTGTATCTCCCAAGTTTCGGCCCTTCTGGGTATGAAACTTTCTTTTATGTAGTTCTCTGATATTTCTTCTCTACAATGCCATAGGTCTGATCAAAATTGGATGTGCCGAGTGGAATTTATGGTAACTTCCCCACAACTTGCCAATTTTTGGCCTTTCCAGGAGATCTCACTTGTATAGTGTGCCCCTCACAAAATAATTGATATAAAATTGTGAAACACACACCATAAATACTACAGATTGTCCACAATCCAATGAAACTAGTCCCACTCAATTTGGATACTCTAGGAAGAAGTTATGATTGTTTTACCTAAAACACCTTCTTGAGACTAGTCAATAGGACTAGTCAGATACCCTATCTTACACATGGTTTATCTACAAATTTAAGATGACCCAGAAGATGAACGTTTTACCACAGATACCTTACTAATTTATGTAAATAGCCTCCGGAGTTCAAGGTCTGAAACATTACAGAATTTTTTTTATATAGAAAATTCCGCAATGACTCAGTTCAGGATGATTCCATAACCCTATCTTGTACAGTCTGTATCTCAAAAAGTATACGACATCAGGAGATGAATTTTGAACTCAACGTACCTTGATTCGTCTACTAAATATCCTCCAAGCAGTTCCTTCTGAAACGTTGTAGAAAAAAGGTTATAGTGAAAATTCCAAGGTGTCTAAGATGTAGTAGCGAAACCCCAAGACCTTGAGCTCTGATACCATATGTTAAGAACCAAATATCAATATAGAATAGAAAAACCTCAGAAAAAGTACTCAATGCCTTGAAAAAGAGATAATTTCAGATAATAAGCCTCTTCGAGGGGGAAACCTCCTTTTACCCCACTTAAATGTTCAAGTACAAGATGATTCAAAATGAAAATGTCTCCTTGGTATATATAGGAGACTAGGAGGTATAATTACAACTAATGGCCTAAATGCGACATAAATAAAATAACATTACTAATATAATATGCCCCAATTAAGGGGTAATGATCCAATATTAGGGCTTAACACTTATGGTGTTGTGAGTGTTGGCAAGAAGGTTTAAATCCAAAATCCTAACATAACAAGGGAGCCCACTGGATACTTTTGCAATGATTAGGCTCTTTCCAAATCCAACAATGACATAGTTTCACACATGGCATTTATTTCCAAAACATGAGTATGGATACTCCTCCACTCTCCTTATTACCTCTTAACCAATGGAATCATGACATGCTATCTCATATGGATCCATTAAAAGATTTGATGATCTTTATATACCCAAGGATTTCTGTGTTTACCGCCCTTACCTAGGTACCAATTACATGAATGCATTCATATGTCATCATAAAGATATCAATTAAGATAGAAAAACATGGTTGAAGAAATTATTACCCAATTCCTTTTCAACACTCATGGAACATTGATATGACCAATTTATACATGTATGGTTGTCATTAACATCTAGGATGTTACGTAATCTATTGATGTCTCTTGGGAGCTCACATGATCCCTTCATCAACCTCTTGACAATCATCTCATTGCCCTTATCTTTTCTCATGATGTTGACTCTCATAGACAACAACATCATCAACATCTTCCACCATTCTTGATTATACACCAAATCAACAACCATATTAGACATCATGCCATTGTCATGCATATATAAAAACATACCATTGTTATTCAATATGCACTACCATACATTCTTAAGAATATCTATATGCACGTTATCCCTTGATATGTGCACTAGTGCATGTGCATTCCAACTATTTTACTTTCTTTCATTTTAGAAGCATTCCTATGCCTTGCACATTTATACATCACAACTTTCTCAATCTAGAATAATATAAGCAACATAACAAGAGATGTGTTTAAGGAATTCTCCCTTCCAATTCCTTAACATAGCATGGACTCTACACCATAGTTGATCTACTGAATGGAATTATTGTGATTCACACAACAAAGTATTAGCTACGAGTTTCTTACCCAAGTAGTAATACTTAGTTTATTCACATAAAACTATACTTGCTACATCGAAAGCATGCAACTCTACTCTACAAACAAAAGAAAGTTTAGGGTGAGAGAAGCTTCCTCATTTCCATATATTCCTTGTTGGACACATGTATCATTTACTACTGCAACCAATTATTGTCATCTTGCAATTCTTTTGAGGCTTTATCCAACTTTGGAATGTGTTCTTCATTCCTTGAAGAAACCTAAGCCAAGCTCCACTTTGTATCTTATGCTTTCTCACAAGGTAGATCCACACAATGGGGTGCTTCATTCTCTCAATCGAAACACTCCAAGTGGATTGAAGTCCCTCATTCACCTCATTTTGTATTAGAATTATTTTATACTTCCTTTGATTCATAATATCTCACTATGCCTTTCCAAGGCAATCTAGACCCAAGCCTAACTTGGTCCTTTGTCATCCATTTCCCTTTAGGCAAGTGAAGCTCATTAATGCTTCACATCCTTTATGTATAAGTTGTCGGTTCATACCCTACAACTTTTTTATGCACACACATACCTTATACAATAAAAGGATTCACCCATCTCATACATATGAGGTACATTCCTTTTTTCTCCTAGCAAATTTTCTCTACCATCCAAGGTCTCTATGGCCCTTTATCAAGAAATCATGTTGTTCCTATTTATCCCCTGGAGGCCATATGATGTCCTTTTGAGGAAAAGTGACTTGTGATTAAGGATATGCTGCAATAAATGTTGGAATTAATTCTAAGATAAGTCAGACTACCCATTCCTCACTAATGACAATTGAAGTGTTACTCTACATCTGAATGTATACAAGTAAAAAGTGTTGGGTACAGTTTCTTAAAGGAGTTGGTTTTATTCTTAATTGACATCAAAGAGAGATATTTAATTTGTTTTTTTTTTTACTTCTGAATTGGAATGTATTTTATCAATTGTTGAAATTGACTTCATACTGTTGGAATGATACATTGCAATAAACATTGAAAAAATGCAATTCCACCTTGCATAGAGGTAGTGCTTTCAATGGGGGATCTCATCTCAATATTTGATGTTGACATCAAGGAGAATGATGGAAAAATATTAAGTGTAGTCTTGTAGTAAAGAAGAGTGTTCGATCACTGAGCATGCCAAGACTTTGGATATTGTTGGAACAAGGAAAAAATGAATGATTGGTCTTTTGTTAGTTGAGTGAGTTGGCACAGAAGGAGCGCAAGTGCTCAACACATAGTAGCATATTTTGAGAGTTTGAGACCATGAGTTTTTACAGATCTGAAGATATAGAAAACTTGTTAGCCACCATAAACAAGTAACTAACAAAGTAACTCATCACACAAACACAACCATTCTTTTGTCTACTAATAATTATTATAGAGAGGCTTGATTTCATTTCAAACTAAGTAGTGAACCAATTTAGAATAGAGGCATGGAATCAATTCAAGGATAGATATCTTTGTATGATCAAAGAACTAGATGCTATATTTTAAATTCTGCAAAGGATCCATGTTGGTGAAGTGGGTGGGCTATAAGTCCCTCGTGTATAGATCATATTGGTATCAAAGTAGTTGAATCTTTGACCATGATGCAAATAGAGAAAATATAAAGGTTGGGAGACTTAAGGGCCATCAATGCTCAACATCAAGAAGAGAACCAACACTTGAAGGAACAAGTCTAGAGGTTTAAGCAAAGGATGAAAAAATGGAGAAGAACCTTGAGAGATTGACAAGACTATTTCCATTACTAAATAAGCAATTTGATGAATGCCAAAACTCCCTCACTACAATTACAACAGATTGGGATAGGAGCGAATATTAGCTTATACACTTGGGATATACGGTGATATAGTTGGACAATTGATAGGAGGATAGGTTAACTCAAATGATGACTCAATTACAACAAAAGTTGATAGAGAAGGAGGAGGCATTAGAAAAGATCCAAGCAGTTGTCCAAGAGAGAATAGAGAAGCAAGGTCACCTTCCAATGCCACTGTTGAAGAAAACAAAATGACCAAGACAACTCCGGTAATCTCACCTTCCATAGAGTTTTTTCAACATCATTTTGGTGAATTTGAAAAGCATACTAATGGAATTAGTTCTATTGAGGGGGTTGGAGTCCCAATGCTCAATACTAGGTATTAAACCCAAGGACGAGACCTAATTAGAATCCTTCCTATTTGGTATGGAATAATATAAAAACATACCATTGTTATTCAATATGCACTACCATACATTCTCAAGAATATCTATATGCACGTTATCCCTTGATATGTGCACTAGTACATGTGCATTCCAACTATTTTACTTTCTTTCATTTTAGAAGCATTCCTATGCCTTTCACATTTATACATCACAACTTTCTCAATCTAGAATAATATAAACAACATAACAAGAGATGTGTTTAAGGAATTCTCCCTTCCAATTCCTTAACATAGCATGAACTCTACACCATAGTTGATCTACTAAATGGAATTATTGTGATTCACACAACAAAGTATTAGCTATGAGTTTCTTACCCAAGTAGTAATACTTAGTTTATTCACATAAAACTATACTTGCTACATCGAAAGCATGCAACTCTACTCTACAAACAAAATAAAGTTTAGGGTGAGAGAAGCTTCCTCATTTCCGTATATTCCTTGTTGGACACATGTATCATTTACTACTGCAACCAATTCTTGGCATCTTGCAATTCTTTTGAGGCTTTATCCAACTTTGGAATGTGTTATTCATTCCTTGAAGAAATCTAATCCAATCTCCACTTTGTATCTTACGCTTTCTCACAAGGTAGTTCCACACAATGGGGTGCTTCATTCTCTCAATAGAAACACTCCAAGTGGATTAAAGTCCCTCATTCACCTCATTTTGTCTTAGAATTTTTTTATACTTCCTTTGATTCATAATATCTCACTCTGCCTTTCCAAGGCAATCTAGACCCAAGCCTAACTTGGTCCTTTGTCATCCATTTCCTTTTAGGCAAGTGAAGCTCATTAATGCTTCACATCCTTTATGTATAAGTTGTTGGTTCATACCCTACAACTTTTTTATGCACACACATACCTTATACAATAAAAGGATTCACGCATCTCATACATATGAGGTACGTTCCTTCTTTCTCCTAGAAAATTTCCTCTACCATCCAAGGTCTCTATGGCCCTTTATCAGGCAATCATGTTGTGCCTATTCATCCCCTGGAGGCCATATGATGTCATTTTGAGGAAAAGTGACTTGTGATTAAGGATATGTTGCAATAAATGTTGGAATTAATTCTAAGATAAGTCAGACTACCCATTCCTCACTAATGACAATTGAAGTGTTACTCTACATCTAGATGTATACAAGTAAAAAGTGTTGGGTACAGTTTCTTAAAGGAGTTGGTTCTATTCTTAATTGACATCAAAGAGAGATATTTAATTTGTTATTTTTTACTGCTGAATTGGAATGTATTTTATCAATTGTTGAAATTGACTTCATACTATTGGAATGATACATTGCAATAAACGTTGAAAAAATGCAATTCCACCTTGCATAGAGGTAGTTCTTTCAATGGGGGATCTCATCTCAATATTCAATGTTGACATCAAGGAGAATGATGGAAAAATCTTAAGCATAGTCTTGTAGCAAAGAATAGTGTTCGATCACTGAGCATGCCAAGATCTTGGATATTGTTGGAACAAGGCAGAAATGAATGATTGGTCTTGTTAGTTGAGTGCGTTGGCACAGAAGGAGCACAAGTGCTCAACACATAGTAGCATATTTCGAGAGTTTGAGACCATGATTTTTTAAGGATCTGAAGATATAGCAAACTTGTTAGCCACCATAAGCAAGTAACCAACAAAGTAACTCATCACACAAAAAAACCATTCTTTTGTCTACTAATAATTATTATAGAGAGGCTTGATTTCATTTCAAACTAAGTAGTGAACCAATTTAGAATAGAGGCATGGAATCAATTCAAGGATAGATATCTTTGTACGATCAAATAAATAGACATTAGATTTTAAATTCTGCAAAGGATCCATGTTGGTGAAGTGGGTGGGGTATAAGTCCCTTGTGTATGGATCATATTGGTATCAGAGCAGTTGAATCTTTGACCATGATGCAAATAGAGAAAACATAAAGGTTGGGAGATTTAAGGGCCATCAATGCTCAACATAAAAAAGAGAACCAACACTTGGAGGAACAAGTCTAGAGGTTTAAGGAAAGGATGAAAACAATGGAGAAGAACCTTGAGAGATCGACGAGACTATTTCCATTACTATATAAGAAATTTGATGAACGCCAAAACTCCCTCACTACAATTACAACAGATTGGGATAGGAGCGAAGATTAGCTTATACACTTGGGAGAGAAGGTCATATAGTTGGACAATTGATAGGAGGATAGGTTGACTCAAATGATGACTCAATTACAACAATAGTTGATAGAGAAGGAGGATACATTAGCAAAGATCCAAGAAGTTGTCCAAGAGAGAATAGAGAAGCAAGGCCACCTTCCATTGCCACTGTTGAAGCAAACAACATGACCAAGACAACTATGGTAATCTCACCTTCCATAGCATTTTTTCAACATCATTTTGGTGAATTTGAAAAGCATACTAATGGAATTAGTTCTATTGAGGGGGTTGGAGTTCCAATACTCAGTACCAGGGATTAAACCCAAGGACGAGAGCTAATTAGACTCCTTCCTATTTGGTATGGAATAATATTTCGGGTTAATGTCCTGACAACTATTTGAGGGGGTTTAAAAGTTGTTTTATTTTGTTCTTTTCGTTCTCATTATTGTTTTATAATTTTATATTTATTTACTACAAAAAATAAGTAAACTAAGGAGTTTGAAGAAATATGTGTTAAGGATAACCTATGGTAACAATCAATGAAATGATTACACTAAGAAAATATTACTCATCGGATAATACCCAAGAAACAATAACTAATTAGCATTAGAAAGAAATAAAATTTAACTATAAGGCATTCATAAATAATTCCACAGTATCCTAGATGATGGAAAAAAGAAGATTAACAGATAAAACAAAGAATCATTCACTGAAAGTATCCATCAATTCATTCAACCAAACAAGATAACTTAATAGTATTGAAATTCTTACTAGATGCATAAAATATTTAATCAATTGTAAAATAATCCACGATGATGAATAAACACACAAAAATTCAACAAACCAAAATGTGTTGACTCCAAAGAGTTTCTAAATTTAGCCTTGAAATAGTTCTCTACTTACAATCCTTTTAAAATCACTCTATACATCAAAGACCTTTTCTAAGAGGTCAATTTCTTTATTTATAAGATAAAACTAACCTATATGAGATGCATAAAAATCAATAAACTCGAAATATATGAAATATCTTTACAATAATCAAAGAAAAAATGGTACCGAAAAATTTAGAATTTTAGGGTGTGTTGTGTACTCAACAAATGACAATTCACTAGATGAAACTGACATCTTTGACTATACCTCCGATCAAAACAAACCAATTTCAAGTAATATAGACTTAGAACAAGAAGAGAAAATATAAACCACCCACAGATTCTCCTATACGTAATTGGAATTCATTCTTTACTCTGTCACAAAGATATGATCTTTAATCAATCACAAAAGATAAGTCTTTTTTATCACTGACATGTACTTTGAAAATGAAACCAAATTAGATATGACTTATAGTATTAGGGTATTAGTTTGTATAATCTATAAGTAACATTATCACCCTTCTAGTGCTTCTCCACTCACAACGAGCATCCATAGCCTTGACGAAATCACCCTGATACCATAGACCTTACTCCATTGTGAGAGAGCATCCATAGCCCCGAAGAAGATATATGCATTTCCTCATTAATAGAACATGTTCCACAAAATTATTTATCTTATCATTTTTTTAAAATAATAATTTATTCAAGGAGGAAGATATGAACAATCATTGAATCTTTGAGGATGATACATATTAATGAAGGGATGAATCGGGTCCCTAGGCTTTAAATCTTACCCATTCTAAAAGAAGCAATACATTCATTAGTTTCCCTTCATCATTTAGATCATGATTTCTATAGTATATGATTTTTCTATCTTTTCATATTTCATAGTAGTCATTACCACCACCGACAAAGCATTGTATTTTCTCCAAATCACACACAAAATACTTTCTAACTCCTACTCATGCTCACTATCAAATTGTTTTACTTTTGATATTTAAAACAAATAAGGTATTTAGCTGAGAACTAGAATGTCTTGTTTTGCGGACCAAAGGTTGAAAACTCAACATCCTCCAAAAATTCTTTAGGGAAAAACAAACCAAAATCAAACATGCAAAGCATGCAACAACAAACAAACCATGCAAAGTAAGAATCAAAATATGATAGTAAAAACTTGAAAATCAAAACAAGAAACTTAAAGCATGAAACAAATGCAACAATTAAAACAATATAATTATGATACAAATTGCTTGTGAGAACAACTAGGTGATGTAACACTTACGAGATTATCTTTTGACAGGAAGAGAATCAAATTCACCTTCCTGGCTTTGCAATCTATATGAGCAAGCTCCTGTCCTTTTAGCATCTTGAAAGTCCTTATTACTAGCCTTCTACTTATCAAATCCTCTTTTCACAAATTGTTGTTAGCGAGGTAACAACTTATTCTTGGAATTTTCCCTCTCTTCTTCCTTGATCACACCATCTTTCAATTCTGCACCCAATTTATATATTCCTTTCATTTTCACCATATCAACCTATTTTATGGTAGCATAAATATCAAGAAAATAAATTCTATTCGCTGTCTGATGAACTTCTTGTGGTCAAAATTTATAGAATTTATAAATATGTTGTTACCTCCATGTAATAAACATAAATATATAAAATATAAATACAAATAAATAAATAACAATAACTCATAATTTATAATTAAAACATAATGAAGAGACACATCCTAATGAAAGGGCACCCCTGCGTATATATATACCCATGCATGGGTGCTCTTTCACTAGGAGACGTGATGTATATGTATATGTATATGTATACCCATGCAGGGGTGTCATTTCACTATGAGACACGTCCTTTCATTAGGATGTGTCTCTTCATTATGTTTTAATTATTAATTATTAATTATTTTTATTTATTTATTTACATTATATATATTTATGTCTATTACATTGTCATCCCCTTTTGAAATACTTTGTTCTCAAAGAATATTGATGGAAAGGCCCTATGTCTTTGCTCTAGCCTGTAATGTTTTCGCTTGATTCTTGGTTCTTGATGTTGTTATGGTTGATGATACGAGACAGTGTGAACTTCTAAGTGCTAAGCATAATTAATGAATTGTAAAAGGATTTGACCATCCTAATTCGATCCTTTGTGGAACATGGTGCTTATATGATAACCAAGATGAATTGTGATTACGAGGCTCAATTGCACTGGTGTTAATACTCTTTGGAAGATATATTAATTGTTTTCCTTCTGAGCGATGTTGATACACTGACTGGTCAAGGTACCTGCTATTGTGATTAGGATTTCAATAAGGTGTCTTCGTAATATGACTTTCCTTTATTGTACATGTAGTGTTCTCTTGATTTACTTTTGGTGTTTAATCTTCTTCATGCATCGATGTTGCTTTGTTGATTGTTGGATCTACACTTGGAATTTCTATTATTTGTACTCCAAAATCCAAAAATGTCCTTACTTCAATTGAATTTGCACCTTCTTGAGCTATGATGTGGATTGGATCTGTATTTGTTCCTTTTTCCACAACATGGATTTTTACACTCGAGAACTTTGATGCTTCCTTTTGGATTTTTTCTAACTTGTTTTCCAACGACCTATTATCACCCTTAAGTTTCTTAATTTGCGTAAGTAGGTTTTTATTATGATTTTTTAGATGTGAATTTTATTCATTATCTGATTTGTCGATATTTTTGATGTCTGGATTTTCAAGTTTCTCCTCTTTTAACTTTCAGATTTTTTCCAGTAGCCCTTGATTAAGGTTCTTCAAACGATATTTTTCTTCATTTTTTTCTGATAGGCTCTTCTTGAGATTGTCCTTTTGTTGTTCTAATTTTTTATTGCACTACTTCTTTGCTTTACTGATTTGTGCAAGTAATTTTTTACTATGATCTTTTAGATGGGAAATTTGATCGTTTTTATATGAAATAACCTTGCCAAATTCTTTTTGCACCTTTTGTATTATCTTCTGATTATATGGAAGGATAATCTTTGAGATATATTTAAGGTCTTCTAATGTTACTAGATCTAAATCCAATTTAACATCCTGTAATGTTATCTTGTTCTTCTTGTAGTCAAATGTCAAAAAAAAAAATCTTCGTGTTTAAGATGAAGAACCCTAGTGTTTCCATTCAGGGTGAACCCAAAATTATGTCACCCTCATCGATTTATAAGGATATAACAATGAATTGTGATACAAAAGTATAATGTCCGATGTTCAACTGTAAATTGCTTCTGTCATATTGTTTTTCGTTCCACAAGTCTAGTTTTTCAATTATATTTGACTCGTGAATCATTAACTTGTTAGTGAATTTAGTACTAACATAATTATTACGTCTGGTGAGAGTGATAGAAATAGTGTTATATTTCCCTCCAAGTGTCCCTTTGACTCTAAGTAGCACTGAAGCAAAGTTTTTTGAAGTTTTAGGAAATCTTCCTTTTTTCTCATTATTAGGATCCATTTTGTTTTCGTAGAAAAAATTGTGACAAATAATACTTTGATGGTGAAGCCTATATACCTCTTATTTCTTCCTCAAAGATTAAATAACACCTTTATTTTTACTTATACCTTTATATTAAAAACATCGTAGGCTAAACGTTCTACGAAATGAGGGATATTTTCCGGGGACATTTGCTTGAAATTCAGTGAGAAATTGTTAGATTCGTAAATTTGAGTGATTATTTCTGTATAATCCAAGTGTCTCATAGGCTTTTCAACATGCTAAATCCATTTATGCATTCAGAAATGGATTTTGAACAACAAAAAATAGTGATTCGTGGAAATTTGTATCTCTGGATTCCAGCGAAAAAAACCATTTCATAGAACAACTTCCATTAAAAACTCTTTGTAAAATGTGTTAAAATTAATTCTTGTTAAGAGGGGTGGATTATTTTCTCTCCTTTAAGCCTGTAGCCCGAGCTGGGAAGAAGTAGGCCTAAAAGTCCAACAAAAGCATTTTGTCCAAGGATGCGGTCGTGAGCACACTGTGCAGTGCATAAAATCTCAATTTTGGACTTAAAATGTTAGCAGACGAACGACCCAGTGTCTGACGGCGAGGATCGATCAATGGAGCAGATCGTCGGTCGGAGGATATTTGTGGCCAATGAAATTATGCCATGTTTAGCACAATAATCGGGCCCACAATCTCGCCGAAATGATCCAGGCCGTCCATCCTGGAGGAGCATGTGGCGCACGATCGGGCTCTGTCGCAGCTTCGCCCATCATGACCTTGAAGCAATTTTTCTCTGCAACTGGGATCCCCGAAACGCGAAGATGCGAAGGCGTCCAGGATTCGGGCCCACAATATCGCCGAATAAGTTCTGGGCCATCCGATCAAGGAGGGATACGTGGCATGCGATTAGGCTCTATTGCCTCTTCGCCTATCGTGACTTTGAAGAACAGGAATCAGCCTCCTCCCAGCCATGAAATTCAAGATGCGAAGGTGTCCAGGATTCGGGCCCATAGTATCGCCGAATAAGTTCTGGGCCATCTGATCAAGGAGGGATATGTGGCGTGTGATTATGCTCTATTGCCTCTTCGCCTATCGTGACTTTGAAGAACAGGAATCAACCTCCTCCCAGCCATGAAACGCAAGATGCGAAGGTGTCCAGGATTCGGGCCCACAGTATCGTCGAATAAGTTCTAGGCCATTCGATCAAGGAGGGGTACGTGGCATGCGATTAGGCTCTATCGCCTCTTCACCTATTGTGACTTTGAAGAACAGGAATCAACCTCCTCCCAGTCGCGAAACGTGAAGTGTCGAAGGCACCTTTAGGTGCGGGCCCACAGTCATAGCACTGGGTCGTATGGAAAAGGGACAAAGCAGATGAAGGGGCGTGGAACCAATGCGTTCAAGGAAAAATGATCGTGGCCGTCAATTTTAGAGCCGATCCAACCATTGATCGTGGAGGGCCGTTTCATGAGATTGGGCACAAGGAAATTTGAAGGCAGGGGAAGTAGAAATCCCCAAAAGAAGAAATGTCAAAGTGCCCTTGAGAGAGGCGCCAGGTCATGGCCCTGGGTTACATTGATGGTGGTGCCAGAAGAAAGGTAGGCTAGCCTCCGATCCTTAGGGAGCAGGCACGTGGTCTTCTCCTGAGCATATCGTCTCGGCTAGTCCCTGGGGAAGCAATTAATGAAAATCGAGCAGGTAGGTGAAACCTCAGCTCGAGCCATAAACGGGAGGCCTGGAGCAATCATCCCATGGTACCCTTGTGTGCAGGTCCCCCCTGCAAGAGCCATGCTGAGTTAAGGTGGCGTCTGACGAAGGTTTTTACTCCAGGTTTGATTGAAGAGACGCCACGCCTTGGAGGTTCGATCACGCCTTTGTCGGGCGAACTTTTCTAAGTATATATACTCGTTTTTTTTTATTTTTGTAAGCATCAATGGTAGAGCAAAGCTCCCGATTATAAAGTTTTAATAGACGCTCTAGTTCTCTGGTTATGTATCTGTATGTGAGATTTCTTGTTTTATAACAGACAACTTTCTTATCCCATCTAGTTTCATCTCATACTGAGAGAGTTCATGATCGACTGATTCGCGTGAATTACTGTGATTGTGTTAAGATAAAGGATTTATTGTAGCACTGTTATATTCTCCAGTGTTGCCTACATTTGAGCATAAGAAGTTCTTACGTTCAATTTTTTCTTCTACAGGTTGTCAGAAGCTCGATGCCTACAACAAACCTCATCTTTTCCTCACATAAGTCTTCCTCCTATTCACCCTTACTACAACTCACTGTCTGAAGTTTAACTAAGACCTCACCTACCTGTGCATGTCCATCCTAGTTCCAGAGTTAGAAAGATATTGTTCCGAGTTTTCTTCCACTTGATCACCCTCTATAAAAAAATCGTGACATAAACTGATGGGCATTGGGCTCTGCTCCTGCTGCAATCCATGAGTGACTTCCAACGCCAACATTTCTGGCGCCGTTGCCGGGGACGAAGTTGAAAATTTTCCCCGAGATTGAACGACATTGAGCCTCTGATTCTGAAGGTGCATCAGGCATCAGAGCCTTTGAAGATTGCTACTGTGCACTTGGCGACTCCATTGTGACGACTCCACTGGAGCGAACCTGTTGTTTTAGTTGTGGCTTGCAGAGGTAGACACACGCGGTCCCATCCACAACTGCCTCTAGCTACACCTGAAGCTGATCCAGAGATGATTTTCAGAAAAGGAAAGGCCTCTGAAGGAGAAACTTCCACCACCAAACCAGGTAATCCGCCATCTCCTTCTGTAGAAACTCCATTTTCTTCTCCTCAGCTTCCTAGCAGACCTTTTTATGAAGTTTCCTGTTTCCTGAATTTCGGAAGTGTTTCTGTCGAGTTGTCTCCTCCTGGTTTTGGACTAGAGGGAGAAACCCTTATCACTTCCCTTACCCCTGTAAGCCTGTTTCTAGTATCCCCGATTCAAGCTCCTTCCCCTCTGATTTCTCCTCCACCTAATATCCCTATGGCAGGAGCAAATCCCCCTATGACCAGAATGGAGGCTATTATAGCTGCTAGGTATGCTCCCCTTGTGTTACCTCAGCCTCTCAATGCCCTTCCAACAGATGGTTACCTCAAGCAGTTGCCCAAGTTTACAGGGGAAGGGGACATAGCTGCATAAGAACACCTTGAAGCCTTCTACAATTTTACAGACGATCATGTTATCATGCATGTAGATGTATGGATGAGGATTTTCATCCATAGTCTTGAAGGCGAGGCTAGAAAATGTTTTAGGGCCCTGCCTCCTGGATCTATTGATGGGATTGAGGCTTTGGATAATGCCTTTTTGAGACAATGGAGAGACAAAAAGGACTTCATGTATTACATGACTGAATTTGGGTCTTTGAAGAGAAAGGAAGGAGAGTCTGTCTCTGACTTCTCCAAAAGATTTAATAAAATGTACAATAAGATCCCATCGAGATAAATCCCTTCGAAGCCTCTGGAAAGATCACTTATGCCAGTGCTTTTGATCCTGATTTCTGCCTCCTGCTGAGGGAAAGGAGAGCCACCACTCTGGCTCACATGCAGGACACATCCATGGAAGTAGAGTCTAACATATTGGTTGTTGACCGACTCAGGAATAAGGCTGACAGAGACGTATCCAGGAGAAGAACAGAGGCCTCCCCATCCCATTCCTCTCCCCTTCCCCTTCAAACGGATGAGGTAACTAAAGTACTGAAATCCCTTTCAGCTAGGATGGAGAGGTGGGAGTTAGAGGGGAAGCCCACGTACAAAACCCCCCAGAATACTGATAATAGAGGTTTCAGGAGGCTTGGTAACAATATGCCATAGACTTTGCCAAAGGAACAAAGAAGCAGAGACAGGGATGATCAGAGGATTCAGACCCCTCTCCAGAATATCCTAGTTGCTCATGAGGAAGGGGAGGAGGTGGATGAACTCGACCCTGAGATCCACTGCATCGAGGACACTTCCCCTTTTCCTCATTTGACGCAATCTACATATGAAGAATCTTTTATCAACACCCAAATCAACGAGTTGAGTAAAGGGAAAAAGGCCAGCAACACTCCTAACAGATACAATCTCAGGTCAAAAAAGAAAGAAGGGAATTTTGATAGCCAGGATCAACCCCTCATAGCAGAAAGGCCTACTAAAGCTGCAACAACCACTACTAAAGAAAAGAAAACTCAGAATGCTTCGCTAGTAGCCAAGGAACCTATCTCCGAGGTAAGGGAAGCTCCTAAGTCTCTCTCCTCCTTTAGTTTTGAGCATGAGATTCAGAAGATTAGAATTCCTGTACCCCTCTCCGAACTAGTTAAAAATGAATATTTCAAAAAGTCCCTCTCCAAGATGCTACAATCTGAGCCCCCCCAGCCTTCCACGGATTCAATAAATCTCCAAGATGAAAATCCAACAGTCGTCCTAGGTCCCATGGTATAATATAGAGATGATTCATCCCCTTCTTTCTACACATCCCTGAACATACATGATAAAGTGCTGCATAACTGCCTCATGGATTCAGGGGCTTCCCATAACCTTATGCCCAAAATAGTAATGGAAGAATTGGGACTGGAGGTGACAAAGACTTATCATGATTTGTGCTCTTTTGATTCAAGGAGGGTGCAATGCCTTGGAGTCATCAAAGACTTGGCGGTCTCTCTGTTTCAGCTGCCAATGAAGAGTGTGGTCATGGACATTGCAATGGCCGATGTTCCTCCCAAGTTCGACATGCTGCTGTCAAGATCTTGGATTAAAAAGCTTGGAGGAACATTACAGGTGGATCTCACATATGCTACTATTCCAATTTTTTGACGGGAACACAGGAGGCTGTATAGAGAAGCCCAACTAGCCTACATTGTTAGCAATGAGGAAGACCCTACCAATCACCCTATCTTTGCGCTAGACACTGATTTGGGATCTAGTTTGTTACAGCTCACTGATGCTCCTGAATCCCCTTTCCAAATCAGAAAGAAACCCTTATTTGATCATGGGACACCTCCTCCAAACACCTCCATTTGCAAAATGTTTTTTGATGGAACGTCTTCTAGTGAAGGCACTGGCGCTAGAGTGGTCTTTGTGTCGCCTTGTCAGGAAGCCATATCCCTGTCATACAAGCTTGAATTTGAAGCAACTAATAATGTGGCAGAATATGAAGCTCTTGTTCTAGGTTTAAGCGCTGCAAAAGAAATGGGGATTGAGGGAGTAGCAGTGTTCGGAGATGCTGAGTTGATTATCCAGCAAGTCAAAAATGCTTACCATACTAAGCATCCTCGGCTCAGAACTTACAAAGAGGAGGTATGGGACCTGATTGACAATTTCTTCTCAACTTTCAACATCTCTTTTATTCCAAGGGAGCAAAATGCTTTGGCCGATTCTTTAGCCATTTCAGCTAGCCGGTTCAAGATCCCTCTTCTATCTATGGTCAAATATAATGTTGAGATAAAATATAGGCCCTCTGTACCAGACAATGTCAAGCATTGGAAGGTATTCGAAGATGATCTTGAAATCGAAAAATTTCTCCAATCTGTTGATGAATTTTCTACGTTGCACATTGATCAGGATCCTGACCTTGAAGGTGACCCTTACCCTGAGGTGTTTTTAAATGAAATTGCTAATCATTAGATTATTCAACTGCCTAGCAATCACATTCCGAGGGGACTAGTCCCTTTAGAAAGATTGTTCGATGGGAATGATGTGGCAGTAAAGGGTAGGGTTGCAGATGAAAATGATGACACAACTGAGTGTAACATTGGCACACAAGAGGAGCCTAAGTTTGTCAAGTTGTCGCGCAGTTTGACCAGAGAACAGAGGGCCGAATATACCAAGTTATTAAGAGAATTTGTTGATGTGTTTGCATGGACCTATGAAGATCTCAAGACATATGACACATCCGTCATTGAACACAAGATCCCATTGAAGGAAGAGGCTAGGCCATTTAGGCAGAAGCTAAGACATATAAATCCCATGTTGCTGCCTGTCATGGAAAAAGAAGTGAAGAAGTTGTTAGATGCCCAAATCATTGTCCCCTTGAGATATTTCGAATGGGTGGCCAATTTGGTCCCGGTAAGGAAGAAAAGTGGCGAAATCAGGCTTTGCGTTGACTTCAGGAATCTGAACAGAAGCTCAAGAAAGGAAAATTACCCCCTACCTAAGATGGAACACATGTTGCAGAGGGTAACTGGTGCATCCAGGATATCCATGATTGATGGATTTTTTGGCTATAATCAGATATTGGTCATGCCCGAGGACAGGGAAAAGACAACCTTCACCACTACTTGGGGCACATTCATGTATGCCAAAATGTCGTTCGGACTAATGAATGCAGGAGAAACATTTCAACGAGCCATGGGCATAGCCTTCATCGGAGAGAGAGATTAGTTTGTGGTGATATATCTGGATGACATCACAGTCTTCTCCAGGTCTGATAAAGAGCATTGTTATCACTTAAGGAATTTTTTTTCGAAATGCCGGAGGTTTGGTCTTTCCCTAAATCCCAAGAAATCTTTGTTTGCTATGATGGAGGGAAAGCTGTTAGGCCATATAGTATCAGAAAAAGGAGTGAGAATTGATCCCAACAGAGTAGAGGCAATTTAGACCCTATCACTTCCCAGGTCTAAGAAAGAAGCCCAGGCCTTTTTAGGAAAGATTAACTTTCTGAGGAGGTTCATCTCAAATTTTTTTGAACTGGTGAAACACATCACAGCCATGCTCAGAAAGGGAAATGAAGTGAAATGGACCAATGAACCCAGGGAATCTTTTGTCCAAATAAAATGGCATTGACTGAGGCACCTGTGCTGATCAGTCCTGACTATTCCAAAGACTTCCTAGTTTTTTCTTTCCCTTCTTTTGATACAGTAGCAACGGTCTTATTGAAGAAAAATGAGGAAGGGCGAGAGCAACCCATTGCCTTCTTCAGTAAAGCATTAAGAGATGCAGAAATCAAGTATGAAATCATGGAGAAACAAGCCTATGCCTTGGTGAAATCTCTCAAAGATTTCAGAGTCTATGTCTTGCACTCAAGAGTGACTGCATACGTTCCTTTGGCCTCTGTGAAGGACATCCTTGTACAACCTAACATAGATGGGAGAAGAGGTAAATGGGTTGCTAAGATTCTTGAGTTTGACCTGGAAATAAAGCCCACCAAGATGGTTAAGGGGCAGGGTTTAGCCAAGCTAATGGCTGAATCCAATTGCAGAGCCTTGGGGGTTAGTTGGATCAATACTTGCTCAGGAACTCAGTAAGTTGAGTTGCCCAGCCAAAGCTCTCAGGATGGCTCACCACTAACAGAATGCGCTTGGTATCGAGACATTTTGTACTTTCTACAGGAGTTGAAGCCCCCTGATGGAATGGGTAAAAGTAAAGCAAGATCTTTAAAACTCAAGGCGATCAAATACTGCCTCATTGACCAAGTCTTGTACTGGAGAGACCCTCTAGGGGTGTTGCTGAGGTGTTTGAACCCATAGGAATCCCAGAAGGTTATATTTGAATTCCATAGCGGCCTTTATGGAGGACATTATTTTTGGAAGACCACAGCTCACAAAATTATCAGAGTTGGGTACTATTGGTCCACCTTATTCATCGATGTCTGCAGAGAAGTCAGATCTTGCATCAAATGTCAAAGGTTCTCAGGAAAGCAATAGCTTAGACCACTGCCACTGAAGCCTATAGTAGCTTCAACACCTTTTCAACAGTGGGGGTTGGACTTCATCGGGGAAATCCATCCTCCCTCAAGTGGCCAACATAGATGGATCCTGACTGCAACAGTCTATTTCACCAAGTGGATAGAAGCTACCCCCACTAGAAGTGCATCACACAAAGTAATTATGGGATTCTTGGAGGATATCATAGCCAGATTTGGCTGTCCCAGCAGTATTTTCACTGATAATGCTTCTTCGTTCAAATCTGAGCCTATGATTAAGTTCTGTGAGCAGTTCGAGATCTCACTAATTCACTCCACCCCCTATTATCCTCAAGGAAATGGACTGACAGAATCTTCCAATAAAATCGTAATCAAGCTCATTAAAAGATTATTGGAAGACAATAAGAGGGCTTGGGATTCAAAGCTCAAATTCGCTCTATGGGCCGATCGAGTGACAATGAAGAAGTCCTTGGGCACCTCGCCTTTTTAGCTGGTTTACGGAACATAGGCGATTTTTCCCACTCAACTCGCCTTACCTGTAGCGAAGTTCTTTCAAGATTATGAAGGAGAGACGGATCATATGGTCAGAAGGATTCATCAGATGGTGGAAGTACAAAATATCAGGGAACAGGTGATGGACACAGCTCATAGTCATCAACAGAAGGTCAAACAGGGCTTTGACAGGAAGGTCAGGAAGAAGGAGTTTGAGATCAAGGATTTGGTGCTTAAGTGGGATGCACCCAGACAGGATAAGGGAAAACACAACAAGTTTGACGCCCTATGGATCTGGCCCTTCAAAATCTCTGAGGTTTTCTCAAATAACATGTACAAGTTGTAGGATTTGGAGGGTGAGGAGAGTTTTAACAACCTAGTAAATGGGCATTTTCTGAAGAAATGTTTTGTTTGAGCCTTAGATGACTCCTTTGTTTATAAATATTGTCCTTTTGGTTCTTTGTTTATTTTTTGGCTTAGTAAATGACTCCATAGCCCAATAGCAAGGCACTGAAGCTGCAAATGAGTTCTTAGATCATCACAGGGACGAATCTATCCCCCATGGAGCCTAATGTTAACATTAATTCTTGTTAAGAGGGGTGGGTTGTTTTCTCTCCTTTGAGCCCGTAGCCCGAGCTACGAAGAAGTAGGCCTAAAAGTCCAACAAAGACATTTTGTCTAAGGATGCGGCCGTGAGCACACCGTGCAGTGCATAAAATCTCAATTTCTGACTTAAAATGTTAGCAGACGCATGACCCAGTGTCTGGCGGCGAGGATTGATTGATGGAGCAGATCGTCGGTTAGTGGATATTTGCGGCCGACAAAATTATGCCATGTTTAGCACAGTAATCGGACCTACAATCTCTCCGAAATGATCCAGGCCGTCCATCCCAGAGGAGCATGTGGCGCATGATCGGGCTTTGTCGCAGCTTCACCCATTGTGACCTTGAAGCACTTTTTCTTTGCAGCTGGGATCCCCAAAACGCGAAGATGCGAAGGCGTCCAGGATTCGGGCCCACAATATTGTCGAATACGTTTCTTGTCATCCGATCAAGGAGGGATACGTGGCGTGCGATTAGGCTCTATCGCCTCTTCGCCTATCGTGACTTTGAAGAACAGGAATCAGCCTCCTCCTAGCCGCGAAATGCGAGATGCGAAGGCATCCAGGATTTGGGCCCACAGTATCACCGAATAAGTTCTCTGTCGTCCAATCAAGGAGGGATACATGGCGTGCGATTAGGGTCTATCGCCTCTTCACCTATCGTGACTTTGAAGAACAGGAATAAGCCTCCTCCCAGCTGCAAAATGCGAGATACGAAGGTGTCCAGGATTCGGGCCCACAGTATCGCCGAATAATTTCTGGGCCATTCGATCAAGGAGGGGTACGTGGCACGCAATTAGGCTCTATCGCCTCTTCGCCTATCGTGACTTTGAAGAACAAGAATCAACCTCCTCCCAGTCGCGAAACGCGAAGTGCCGAAGGCGCCTTTGGGTGCGGGCCCACGGTCATAGCACTGGGTCGTATGGAAAAGGGACAAAGAAAATGAAGGGGCGTGGAGCCAATGCGTTCAAGGAAAAATGATCATGGCTATCAGTTTTAGAGCCGATCCAACCGTTGATCCTGGAGGGTCGTTTCGCGAGATTGGGCACCAGGAAATTTGAAGGCAGGGGAAGTAGAAATCCCCGAAAGAAGAAATGCCGAAGCACCCTTGAGAGAGGTGCCAGGTCATGGCCCTGGGTTACATTGATGGCGGTGCCAGAAGAAAGGTAGGCTAGCCTCTGAGACTTAGGGAGCAGGCACGTGGTCTTCTCCTGAGCATATCGTCTCGGCCACTCCTTGGGGAAGCAATTAATGAAAATCGAGCAGGTAGGTGAAACCTCAGCTCGAGCCATAAATGGAAGGTATGGGAGGCCTGGAGCAATCAACCTGTGGTACCCTTGTGTGCAGGTCCCCCCTGCAAGTGCCATGCTGAGTTAAGGTGGCATCTAACGAAGGTTTTTCGTTCAGGTTTGACTGAAGAGACGCCACGCCTTGGAGGTTCGAGCACGCCTCTGTTGGCCGAATTTTTCTGAGTATATATACTCGGTTTTTCTATTTTTGTAAGCATCAATGGTAGAGCAAAGCTCCCGATTATAAATTTTTAATAGACGCTCTAGTTCTTTGGTTATGTATCTGTATGTGAGATTTCTTGTTTTATAACAGACAACTTTCTTATCCCATCTAGTTTCATCTCATACTGAGAGAGTTCATGATCGACTGATTTGAGTGAATTACTGTGACTGTGTTAAGATAAAGGATTTATTGTAGCACCATTATATTCTCCAGTGTTGCCTACATTTGAGCGTAAGAAGTTCTTACGTTCAATTTTTTCTTCTACAGGTTGTCAGAAGCTCGATGCCTATAGTATCCCTCAGCTTTTCCTCACAGAAGTCTTCCTCCTATTCACCCTTACTACAACTCATTGTCTGAAGTTTAACTAAGACCTCACCTACCTGTGCATGTCCAACCTAGTTCCGGAGTTAGAACGATATTGTTCCGAGTTTTCTTCCACTTGATCACCCTCTATAAACAAATCGTGACATAAACTGATGAGCGTCGAGCTTTGCTCCTGCTGCAATCCAGGAGTGACTTCCAACGCCAACAAAATGTTAATAGCTGACTTCTTTCTTTCTTTATTAAAGTGATTATATATATTTCCTTCATTTAATATACCTTAACACTTTTTTTTTTTTAATAAATTCAAAGACCTATTTATTTCTCTTTATCAAATATGATATCTTGATTAAAGATCTCGTTCACTTTATAAATGCCCCCTTCAATATTAAAATATCCTTCTTGTTCACTTTATTTTATGCAAGCATGTTTTCCACCACCTTATTAGTCATTGTCAAAGGCAATCTGGGACTCTAGCGTTCAACACGACTTTGACCATCAATTAGTTTAGGTTTGACTTTTAATAGATCTATTATAGTCCTAAGTTTTGTAACATGGTCTATACTTTTATTATTAAATATTAAAAAAAAAACTATATATCTACAAGGCGATTGGCTCTAACATTAGAAGTCTTATTGGCGCGTTCTCTCATGCCAATGTAAAAATACATTTCTTATCCTAACTTTTCCAAGTGCCTTAGCTCCTTGCAACGTAAAAATACATATCTTATCCTAACTTTTAGGATGATTCACAATGTAAAAATACATATCTTATCCTAACTTTTAGGATGATTTGTATGCAATTTCTTTGTACTAAGTTTTAACCTGAGATCTTATGTTGGCCCCTGACCAAGTTTTGGGAATTTCTTGGTTATGATGACCTATTTTGGAACTTTGACATCCTGTCGAAGGAGGAGCGCAAGATGAAGCATAAATCACGGGATCTTGCCCCCCTTTTTGGGCCTCTTTTTGGGTTTTTGGGAATATGTAACGGGAAGGGGATGTCGGCCCATGGGTTTACCCATGTTTAGGCCTAATTTGTATGTATATATAGATGTATAGGCCATATAGAGAAGTAGTGGATGATATATCTATGTGATGTAGGCTAAGTGCCAAGAGTTGGATCTGTGTGATCAAGGCTTTGTGCATTCTGTGTAAGACTTGCAGAGCTGAGTGCAAGTCCATGTGCGATATGATAGGAGGCTTAGTGCTATAACGCAAGGAAGAGGGATCTAGCGAGATGCGCATATCTTCTGTCCTGTGCAAAGTAATGTGATATGTTTACCTATGCTAAGTGCTTGGATACAATAGGATAATGTGAATACTGCGAGGCTCTATTTTATCAGCGAAGTAGATAATGATTATATATTAAGGAACCGAAGGTGCTAAGTGCTTTATTAAGTAGTACAATCACAGATCTGTGTCCCAACTAAGGTTGCAGACACTTGAGTCCTGCAACCACCCTTGCCTCTACCTCGAGTGAGACTTCATCTGCTTCACAGGTGTTGCCGAAAGGGCCGGTAGTTAGGGTTTTGTTGGTGTGCTGTTGAAGTGTTGAACCATGGGTCTTCCCCTATGCCAACAAATGGTTCCATTGTCGAGACCTGAAACTGTGATTGTTGTGAACTGAGAAAGAGGAAGCTATGTGCAAAGATTCATCCTGAAACTGTGAAAGCTTTGTGCATGGATCTGTTTCCCTAGTGCGCAGTATTCTACTTGACTTATAAATATCTGTGCTAAAGAAGGAAGGCCAGATCTGAAAGAAAGAAACCCGATCTATGGAAAGAAGATCAGATCTGAAGGACAAAAGTGAGATCTGAACCTTGGCACTCTAAGAAAGGTAAAAGTAAGAATTTTTTATTAAAGAGGTAAGATCTGCAATCTCCGTGCTCTGATAAAGGTAAGAATAGTTAAAAAGTTTTAGATCTGAAAGCTTTGTGCTCTGTAGAAGTAAGATAAGTAGGAATTTGTGTTTCTAGAGTATGGATCTAGGTATGATTGATAGGATCTGTCCTAGCCTGAAAACTAGGGCACTAATAGATGAAAGAAGGTTTGATATGAATAGATCTGATAAGAATCATGAAAGATATGTTATACCTATGCATAGAAAAGATGTTTGGACTAACAAATGGATGCAGGATCCTAGAAAGAAATTGTTGCAGGTTAGCTCATATGATCTTAGCACGCAGTACATGAGAGGTTGGGGATCATTTAAAAGAAATAGAGGATTAACCCTCTGTTATAGTTGCAGAAGACCAGGAAATCTTGCTAAGGAATGCCTTGGAAGAAGACCTAGTTGTCTTTGATGTAAGGCTGTAGACCATGAAGTGTTGGATTTCCCTAGAATGATTGCTAAGCTTGAAAGTATGAACATAAGACAAGAAAACCCTAAGCCAGATCCAGAAACTAAGGCTATAGCAAAACTCCAGAAAGAATCAGAGAAGGAATTACTACAGATGAAAGACATCTTGGATGACCATTGACATGTTAGACTATCAGAGATTTTTAAAGACAAGGAGTGCCTTGAAGAAAGAATAGGGGACTTCGACATTGTCTGTATTCTAGATGAGGACACACAAGTGAATATTATGCCAGAGAGAACTTGGGAAGCTATAGGGAGGCCTGCTATGATTCCTTCATTAGGAGGATTAGGGTTATTCAGAGGAAAATTGGTAAACCTGTGTGGGAGGCTTGCTCAGATACCTATGATTGTCAATGGAACTTCGACAAAGGAATATTTTGAGATTATTAAGTTTATTGAAGACAACGCTTTGTTTACCATGTTAATAGGAAAACCTTGGATTGACAGAGCTCAAGCTAGACGAAAGGAAGAAGAATAAGCCTTGGAGAAGAAGAAACAAGACTTAAAAGATTTCATGGCTAGAAGGATCGCACAATTTATTGAAGAACATGAGAACATATCGAAGCTAGTTGTCACTAGAAACATTGATGTCGAAGCTGCAAGAACATTAGGAGAACCATAGAAGATTGAAGTACTTTCTCTAGATAAAGAATAGGTATTACCCCTGAATCCTAGGAAAGAATCTCAACAATGCGTAGTGACTATGTTAAAAGACGATAAGAATCAAAATGGAAAAGAGACTACCAAGATGAAGTTCATTGGAAAGAAGGCTAGAAAGCTAAGTAAGAAGAGGGCTAAAATTGGAAAGTTACAGAAGATCTCAGAGGGAAATTTGCAGAAAGAAAATTTGCAGAATTGGATCTTCGTCGGGATATCAAAACAACGACACATGGCACTTCGCCATGGAGAAGCAATATAGCCATTGGGGCTGATATATCTGTTTGACTTCTGCTCTGAACGAACATAAAAGAAATAAAGGTTCGTCATCAAACCGTTGGACCGCGCCATAACGGATCGAACAAGAGTTAATAGGGGCTCATAAACGTTGCATGCGAACTATTGCCGAGTTGCCTACTTATCCCTTCGCGCCATGCACAAAGAACACTTTTGCTAACTGAGAATTTGAAGCCCGCAGACTGAACAAATTGCATACAGTGATCATTGCACCCTTGCTATTATTCCAGTGCAGTGTCTAAGTCTATCGTGACCCCGATAATTTTAATCCCGAGCGTGTATGTTCGACGAGCTCACCGCAGTTGAAGAATCAGTGACATAAGTTCTCCTTGACTTGATGAATGAAAGAGTTATGTCAGAGAGAGGAGTGTCTATAGGTGTACAAGCATCTTCGACGAGAGGACTGTCAGCCTCTCCATCCACTGCCCATGGAGCTAGACCGTCCTGTGAAAGGCGAACTAAGCATAAGGATGACTTAGTGAATGATAAGATGATTCCGAGCATCCTACCTTCCTATCTACCACCTCTAAGCAGCGTAATAAACCGAGACAGTGTGCCCAGAGACTTTGAATATGCGTTGGTCACTACGTACGTCCCGAAAGAGGTGTACACTGTTCATGCTAACCAAGATAAGCTCGCAGTGTTGAAGTAGCGACTTCAACTTTGGCAACAGGAAGGTTTACAACATGCTCTCCCCACATAAGTATCCGATGAGAACAAAAGGAAAGAAATCAAAGATTACCCCCCAGTCATGGACCCAGAACCTTGCGCAGTCCACCCTACTGAATGTTATGAAGATTTCTCACTTCGAGCGACACCAAGAGGTGAACGCATGTGTAAAATTATTGTTGTCTTGCTATCATGGAGGTTATTTATGGTTGAACCACCACATCACAATGGATCCGACATTGATCAATTGGATCACAGGGCTAAGCATGTAAGGCCCTGACCCACAAGATTTCTACCCCGGAAAGACAGTGGATTGTGCTCTCGCCCAGAGGATAAAGGATACTTATGGCGATGTATAGAAGGGCATGCGAGGCTACAAGGTTGCCTCTATCTAGAGTGGCATAGTGTGCCTAGCCTGTCAACTGATCGTAGGGAAATTAGTGCGCAAGAACTGGCCCACCCAAGTAACCGGATTTGTAGTCGACCTCGTAGGGAAGTGCGCGGAAGGTCTACACATGAATTGGGCGAAGTACTTGGTGAACCAGTTAGAACTGGACTGCAGGGAAGCGCAAGACCAAGGATATGAGTTCCACTTCAGTTGGCTTCTCATCTTAATCACGTTCATCGCATGGGAGATGCTGGAAGGTGCGACCTTCCCGAACATCGAGCCCTTTGAACCATTGGCCGCGAATTTCAGTACGCCATGGTACTCCAGCGACATGAACAAGCAATGGAAATCAAATGCCATATTCCATACTTATAACAACTAGTTGAAGATCACTATCCAGTCCGAGCCTCGTATAAACCCGAACACACTCCACAGGTTTAGGCCATTGATGAAATTCAACACGGACCGCCATTTCATCTATATCACAGCGCGCGCTGATGAACATAAACAACAACTGTAGTTGTACTACAAGCTGATGGAGGAAGACTTAGAAGAGATTATTAAGGAATGGTCGACGGACCTCCTTGTTCCAGTGAACCCTGCGGAGATGTCTGATGTTGACAATCCAGAAACTATGATGGATATACTTGGACCTAGCAAGACAAAGAAGACCGAAGAGGTCCATGATTTAGACAACGCATCCATGAAGACTTCTTCTATCTCACCTGAGCAAGGAGGTTATGATGAAGAGATAGATGGTGCAGAAGTTGAACTAAATAAATTCGAAGTTACATCGCCTAGAGACGAGGAGGACCCCTCAAAGAAAATGAAGGTTTCCCCTCCGAAACCTTCTTCAATGAAGAAATCGAAAGCAACCAGGACTAAGTTTGAGACCACCCTCACTTCAGACGAATTTGACTTCATCGTCGCAACACTGAATGATGCTTCACTGGAGATAGAAGAGAAGCAAGAAGCTAAGCAGGAGGAGGTGTTCAGTCAGATCAAGGTTGAACTTCAAGAAGTACAACATGCACTACAGTCCAGCCACACAGTTTCTACTATGCCTCTATTAACAGGAACACTAGAAATAGGAGATGAGCTAGCTCAACTTCACCAGATCATTGATACAGTCGAAGATCACCTTCACTGAGCACAGGAGGAGACAACGCAAGCCACACAGGCTTTGGCGCAATCACAGGAAGACTTTCTAGAGCAGTGCGGTATTGTGGAATGCGAGAAGCTTACTCTGCAAGAGAGGTTCGATGAAGAAAAAGCCTAGTTGCATAAAGAAAAGGAACAATTACTCACAGAGCAACTCAAAGTACAAGAGATGGTCCACATAGCACTTCGCTCTGTGACAGACATTGAAGTAAAGGCCGAAGAACGAGTTCCACAATAAGTGGCACAACTCGAAGACATAATCCAATAGCTCCAGCAACACATAGCAGACTTGGAGCTATGCACTGTGCCCGAGACCCCGCAAGATATACGAGACCAAAGGGAAGCCACTGCCTGTAGCGCAGTTGACAGATTAAGAGCTCTTGCCTTGGAGTGCAAGCAATTGAGTAACCGGAGCACTCAAACATATGAAAACCTCACTGAGAATACTGAGTTATAGGCATCAGAGTCACAAATCCAAGAAGCGAAGCAGTATGCAAATACACTACAGGCGCAACTAAAGGCCCTGTCAGCTATAGACAGAATGAAGAGGTCTCATGAACAACGCACAACTCAACAGTAGATCCATACGCTTCAAAGCAAAGTGATGGAAGTCACTCAACAGCTTCAACCTGTGTAAGATAAGGCATGCCAGTTGTTTATAGAGGTGGAGAACCAAAAAACAAAGCTAGAACAACTCGTCATCACAGCAGAACAACGCCTAGAAGGGCCAATGAATGACATAGTAATACGAGATTTCACTGAACAAGAGGCCACAACAAATTAGCAAGTCGAAGCAGCTCGAGCCAAGCTCAAGGCGTTCACCAGAGTGACTCGGGACAAGTCACAGGTGAGTGTTGGGGGCCTGTCGGCCCTTGACCAAGTTTTGGGAATTTCTTGGTCATGATGACCTATTTTGAAACTTCGACAATGTGTTGAAGGAGGAGCGCAAGACGAAGCGAAGATCATGGGATCTCGACCCCCTTTTTGGGCCTCTTTTTGGGTTTTTGGGAATATGTAACGGGAAGGGGATGTCGACCCATGGGTTTACCCATGTTTAGGCCTAAGTTGTGAGTGATGAATACACTCATCCTATTCGTCCCAATTTTCAACGTCTGATGAATACGACCACTGCTTGCATGCTCTTCCTCCCAAATTTATGACAAATACGACTCTTCCTTCCAAATTTATGACAAATACGGTCACCGCCTGCTCCTCCTCCTGCATCCAGACACATTCCCTTGCATTTAAATCACAAAAACTACATGCAGACACATGCCCTTGCCCTTAAATAGAAAAATGTACAATTTTCATAATATTTTTCCTTAAGCGAGAAGTAAGGCATATTCTGGCCAACTGGTCACTAGTGGGCTTGTAAGTAAAGGAAGGCAAGTTGAATTTTGGAAACAACAGTGAAGAGGGGGTTTGAGAGGGACCAACCATTTCCTCCCCTCACCTGGCCAGACTGTAACTATTGGTCCTTAGTAGCTTCGTGCCACATGAAGGAAGGATTACTTCACTAGACTGTAACTATTGGTCCTTAGTAGCTTCGTGCCACATGAAGGAAGGATTACTTCACTAGTCCTCAGTTGCCACAACCAGAGGAAGGATTACTTCACTAGTCCTCAGTTGCCACTTGCCACAACCAGAGGAAGGATTACTTCACTATCACAATGATGGATGCTTAATTATCGTGTAAGTCTTAGTCATTCATATATTCATATTCCAAGTGTTATTTTTAGGGTATTTACTGGTTATTATATTGCATTCTACCCAAAAGGATGATGACCTGCACTCTTGCATAACTAATTTTGAATCTTGAAGGCTTCTGCCATGAGTAGACACTTTCAATTTAGAGACTTAGGTTTTTGTTTTGTTTTGGCTTATATATGCTTGGATTTTGAATCTTGAAGGCTTCTACCATGCGTAGACACTTTCAATTTAGAGACTTAGGTTTTTGTTTTGTTTTGGCCTATATATGCTTGGTTATTCCATATACTATGCTATAACAATAAGGAGTAGCAGTCAAACACAAGTAGAACAATTTCACACAAGAATGAAAAGAAGGAAATACCAATATCAATCAGTTAAGGGCTTCGGTCTGTTGTCGTAAAACCGAGATTAGGGGAGAGACTACTTTCCATCCTCTCTCCATCTCCCTCCTATCCCGGAGAATATTGTTGATTCCATCCATTTCTGCGCCTACCTGTCTTTATGGTAATGATGTCAAGTACCTTGTCTAGCATCCATCCTTGTTCCAAAATAGGCTTATCCCGCAGAGGCAAATGTAGCTTCAGGACCAACAACAGTAGTTTAAGTTTCATCACCATAATAGTTCGTTTGAGGTTCGAAAGCTTGTTCCAGTGCTTTAGGGCCTGGTTAAACACATTCTATGTACGCACATTTGATCCAATTACACTATGCACCATATGTACACAACTAATTTGCTTCACTGCTTTCCTGATTTGTGCTGATGACGGTGTGATATATTGGTCACCCTGATATATTGCCTTACATCCTCAAAACACGAAGACAAAATGTGATAAATATTTTTATCTAAAATCCAAGTACGATCGAGAGATATCACAGATTCAGATATGATTCAGAGGCAGGGTTGGGATTTCAAATCCGACCAGCCCAATTTGACAGTTTACATAATTCCTATGGCCGTTTTTACACATTTAAGAATGGTGACGGGTTCTCATAATTTTTTACAGTATTTAATGAGCAAATTGCCAAATTCCATCTATGAGTTCATTCCAGCCCAACGAATATCAAGGTTCGTTTCAACCGTAAAACTCTGGTAAGCAGATTGCCCTCATCCTCTAGAATATTAGAAAACAATTGTAACCACAAAGAAACTACTCTCTTAGACTTACCTGAGGAACTTGTCTTTTATATATTATCCCAAGGATGCCCACCATTGTTTCGATGAAGTAGCTCACTGAGGCTTACCTTACGCATGTATCAATGTACAAAAAATATTACAATGCAAGCAATCTAACTATCTTCCGATGGAAAAGTTTGCAGAGAGACTGGATCTCTCGAGAAAAACCATGATCATTTGAAAACCCAATCCAGAGGTTTCTTTATTGCAATCCAACTTGTTTGTTAGTGGCCATGATGGGCCGACAATTCTCCATTGGCCATTATTGGCAGACTATGGGTTGGCATGGTATAAAACTTGATAAAATAACGAGGACCTCGCAGTAAGCTCTGCTTGTCTTCGTTAACTCTGTGGCTGGTGATGTATCAAGCCTGATAGGACAACCACAACATCTTATATGTTGAAGCTTCTCGTCTCCATTAACTCAGTTGATGACAATATCCATGGCATCACTACACACAGAGAGAACACCAATCTAAATAGACACAATGCAATCCAATATAGTTGGCATCGTCCTCTTCTATGTGAGAGCCAACCTCACCACCCCATACCAAATATCTCGACCTCAAACATCATGGGAACATTTTTCACTTCCAGATTTATGCAAGGAAAGACAAACTGATATTAATAATTTTGGATAGTAAGCAGATGATGTGTTAATGGTGGAGCTCTTGGAGAGTAAAGGAAAGGCAAGTTGTTATACACAGATCTCTTACCAGGTGGAAGATGCATGCAGGCCAGGATTTCCTACCAGGTGGAGGGTGCATGCGACATATTTTGTAATGTGGAGGGTGTTAGGTAAATCAATATGGTTGGACGTGTTGCAGATGCATCGAGGGTTGTTGCCTTTGTCAGAGGTATGAGTACTTGGTGAACACTTGGTAAGGGCGATACTATTTAGAATACGGATTCACGTTGATGCCTGATTCACGTTGATCAAGATATAATTAATTCTAGTAAATGGGAGGCTTCATTTTCCAATGCTAGCGTGGTCCTAGCTGCAATAAGACATCAATATTTTTATCCAAGAAAAAACCACAAATGGGTGAAATTATTAAAATGACTTTCATTTCGAGACATCAGGCACCACCCTGGAAATAATAGATGATCAAAGGATGGAACCATCGCTATACCTGCACTACAAGTATAATAAGAAAATTATTGTATTATAAATAAATCCAAAAGTTTATCACTAAAGTTTGTTAAATATTTATAAATAATAAGACATAATAAAAGTCAATTTTAAAATTTAGTAAATCACAACTTAAAATTTACATAATAATTGGATTGATCATGTTTCTATATATTATTATGAAGGTGTTAATGATAATCATAATATGTGAAACACAATATAAGAAAATAATAATAAAACTAACAATTTGTTTTGTTGAAATATATCAATAATTTTTCTAACCAATGCATTAAGATGGTAAGATGATATTTATTATGTATTTTGGACATGAACATGCATTCAAATAATAAAGTAGTTTTAAACATTGGGCATTATTGCAAGTTCCATTCTCATGCACTTTAACATAGAGAGAACAAAAATCAAGGTTTCTTTTCAAAGATTTGTAAATTTGCATACTAATGTAGGTAAGTTATTTTTCTAGATTGTTTTATATTTTAATTGTGAATGTTAATACAGTCTAGAGAAATTAAGACTCAATTATGAAGATTTGTAAATTCACATATTAAGGTGATCTTCATACACTAATGTTGCAAGTTTATTTGGATAAACTGTGGACATTAAATACTTTCACAATCCTGGCCATTTTTACCATTTGATGAATTGGGCCTTTTCCTGTTTCCATTTCCATTAGCTTTTGGTTTTGAGTGGGAAGAGAAGGCATGGCTCTTTCTAACAAAAAGCACCTACTTTCTTTGATTTCAGATTTGCTCGTGAATGGAAGGGGAGGAAAGTGGTACGGCTTCGCTTTCCTTCCAGCCATACCGAAATGAAAACCTTCCTTCCATCCCACATCAGTCCCACAAGAGATGGGAAATGCACAAAGGCGCACATATTATGTTAAAATGGATGTGTTTTCTCTTCTCACCTACACCATCAACAATTTCCCTCGCTTCCTCATCAACATTTTGTTCATACTGATAAAACAAAGAAACAAACATCGTTAATACTTTACAATTAGATGGTTGCTACATAATTACTTTTCACCGTATAATGAAATTCATTGCTTTGATCTGGGCTATTTGCCTAAACAAATTGATCCTCTTTATTCATCCGGGAATACCGCTTTTCCTCTTCCTGAGAAATAATGAGTAGCTAAACATTCGAGTTTGGTTATGAAGAATTCATAGCTAACAAATTGATAGATAAGAAAAAGTAAAACGCTTGATTTACTTTACCTCTCCAACTCTGGGTATGGTCTTGAAGAAAACTATGTTGGTCCTGAAAGATGTTATTGCTAACCTCATAGCTATTAGTCCATGATGGGTGCTCCCTTTAATCATGTTGACCTTATAGATATTATTCCATGATGGGTGCTCCCTTTACTCATGCTCAGAAGAGGCATCTTTGCAGATAATGCTACCATCTTTGTTGATATATAAATCACAAAAATCTATATACAATTATGGATTTGATTTGAACGAATATGATCAAAGACCCCAACTACTGGAGAAACTCAATATGGTTGATGATTTAGAAATTGATGAAGATGACATTAGTAGAATGTCGTGATATATGAATTCAATAGACTCATGGGGTACCTGTGATGAGTGGGGAGGGATATGCAAGACAAGTGTTGGCGGTAGACAGGTGTACCGAGAATAGAGAACAACGTAGCAGGGCATGAAAAATTTAAATTTATTGGTTGTAGCCATTTTCTAATCTAGTTGACACTAGTTTTAAGATTAAATTATTCAACGATTTTTTAATGTAATTAATTATTGGCTTGGTCTTATGGAGACATGATTATATGGTGCTAAATGTTTTCTATCAATATGCACTCCAAAAATATAGATCACGTAGATTGGTCTGACTAGTAAAAAAGTACTTTAAGAGTCATATTCGAGCCACAAACCTATAGGCAACCTGTCCATTGGATCAAACATTCTTTCTTAATTCATTCTTTTTTTACGTAATATATCAATCAATCGAGTGAGAGACAAGATCAACTCGTTATTATCAGGTGTTAATACTGAGTGGAGGGGAAGACTCAAATGCTTATTGAAATGGTAAGTTAATAATTTGCAAGCAAGTGGTCGTTTCTTTCAAATCAGTGACAACCCTTTAAACTAAGTTTCAACCACTGGTCTTCATATTCTTCAGTTTCAGTTTGTCCAGAAACATATTCAACCTTTTCCCCATACAACTTGACCATAATCATCTGGATTCTTCCCGCTTTCACTTTTCAATTTGGAGTCCTAATAGTGATACTTCCTCCTGTCCTCAACCAAATGAGAAGATTCATGGAACACATGCATCGACAATGCTACCTAAATTGAATCTACTAGAAAAAAATATAAACATGGATTCTGGTACTGCCACATCAATATTTTAGGGGAAGTTGGCCTTGTTATCCCCGATTTCTAGGGATAACTAGGAGATCATGTCTTGAGGCCCACTGGTCCTAGACATGGAGTACCGAGAGAAGGATTGACCTGACCATGGCTCTGGAGGGCCCATCTTTCTTCTCCTTTGTCAGATTTGTCCTGTCAGCATCAACAGCATCCATCACCTTCGGCTTGGACTTGTATCAGAAAAGACTCTTGCTCCATGAGGTAATTGGTCCAGGTATCATGGTATGTGTCATATTTGATCATCATAACCTTTTGATATATGCGTCAAATTCATTTTATTTCTGACGACTGCTTGGATCTTACATTAACCCACTTGACCATGGTTGGGGGGATTGACAGGGTACCCTAGCAAGATTTTACCCATAGGTTTTGGTTTGCCACCAGGGGGAATTTTGAAGATCCATCATCCACTCCCATCATATCATCACTCTTACATCTTATCTCCCACTCATCTACCCCATTCCCCTAGTCTGGACATTAGGATGATCTGTTTACGGGGTTACACCTTATCTCGTGGGAAGAAGGGGCTAAAGGCCCAAAAGGTAAAAGAAACTAGTAAAAGATAAAAGCCATAAAAAATGAAACCTAGAGATGCCTCGCCCAGGGATCCTCGAGAAGGCAATAAAAAGCCTCTCTGCAAGAAACAAGAGGGACCCAAAGAAAAATGACAAAACAATACCTAGCCAAGAGGATGGGGGGTCTCATCATGAGCCAGTCCATTATGTTCATGGGTACCTAGCAGTATGACATTGCCATTATCTGGGTACTACGCCAGGGAAATGACCTTTGGTTGCATGGCCAAGGGAAAGGGGGTCTCATCATGAGCCATCCTTATCATCTCTGTGAAAGTGCTTGTGGGTAACACTGTCAGCTCTGGTCACCACGCCAAGGTAGTTTCCTCTAATTAGACCTTGAAATAAATAAGAAAAAGCAATAAAGAAAAGAAAGAATAAAGGCAATAAAGGGCTTGGAAAGAATTGCATCCATGACGGGTACAACTCACCTTCTACAAAGGCACCCACAGGTAATATCACCCTCGTCTTTCACTCTATCTGTATGTCTGGACATCCCTTGACCACATCACCTCGTGTTACATGGCTTGGATGATATCCTCTGGAAACTTTCCTTCTCCTATGGATGCTGGCCCATTAGAGTGTTTTGTCTTTTTCTTCGGCTTTGTATAGTAGGTCATTGTAATGTCTTTGAGCTATTGGATGATATATCAGGGGTTTTATGCATGTATTTGATAAAATTGATGATGAAATATGATTGACATTGCTACAATCCCTGTGACTAATGAGCCCATGGAGGGCGAAGTTTTTGATGTGCAGGACCATGCTCGACGGACAGGTACCAGTTGGACTGGCACACATGGGGAGATGATTAGTTCGGACCTCCATGGGGCTGAAGAGCCCATCAGATGGTTGTTGGGACCCCATCAGGGGCAGAGACAGGACAATGGTTTGATGAGCCTTTGCACATGAGAAGAAGAAGGATGTTCCACCTAGGACACTTTGGCTGAGCCCATCCCAGGGGGGTTGACCCACTTCAGATGGAATGTTTTCCTTTTGATGGATAGGACGTCACCCAAGAGATTTGGACGTCACCTTGAGCATGTGACAGTTTGATGGGATGACTAGCACGTGTGGCAGCTTGGAGGAGCCCTAAAAGGGCTAATGTCTGACTTCTGGATGCTAGATTAGCCCAAAAAGGGCCTAACGTCTCCCTCAGAGGGGCTTGACGTCCCACCTTTTGCTCATTTATGTCATTTACTTAGCAGTTAATGTAAAAATAGTATAATTTTGGTTATTAGCTTTGCCAGATGTTTTTAATGACCTAATTTTAAATTAAAGGTCATGAGATGCTATATATTGACGATAGTTTTCCCTCATTGGAACATAACACAACAACTCACACTTGTGAGGTCTGATTTTTGCACTCTTATTGAGTATTTGGTCTTTAAAAGTGAGGCACACTTGTTGATGGGAGGATTTTCTTGGCATATTTTGGAATTTCTCTTGAGGAAGGTTTACAACTAGGGTTTGCACATGCTTTTCTTCATGATATGTAAGTGTTTTTCCTGCAAAACTTCTTGATTGAATGGTTGTAGGTTAGTATTCTTGCATTAACTTATAAATTTGTTGATTTTAAAACCCTAGGTGACAAGCGCACAAGTAGGTCCTTGTCACATGTCCCCATTGAGAGAAACATTCAGCCATTGAAGGAGGAAGATAGAGCCTTGCCTTTGCTACACTCATCTAACTTCTCCCTTAAGCTAGTTTTTTTTTATTTTAAAGGTTAAAAGGAGGGTGACGTCCTAGGCCTAGGTCATCTACACCTAGGGCCATCCATCTTTTAGGGTTTTAGTGATAGAGCCTTGTCTTTACAACACTCTCCCTCACTAAATCCTCTTGTTTTAACCCTCTTCTTATGCTAGCCGTTTGCCAAGTCTGACCTAAAGAAGGAGGAAAGAGCATGAGGCCTTGCTTAAGCAACACTGGAGTGAGCCTCTTTCCCCTAGGGTTTTGATTCTAGGGCCTTGCCATTGCAGCACTCTAGAACCCTTCCCTCTTGTCTTTGGCCTATTATCCTTTCAACCTTGCGTCCTCTTCTTAAATGACTCCATATACCCTCAGGCACTGATCTTAGGCACACAACGTTGAGGTCATAGTGTCCAAAAAAAACTCTTAAAACTTTAATTCTTGAAACCCTAACTAACAAACTAACCCTAATTAGGCCGACGTCACAGTTGGTTATCTCATCTTGACGCAACAAATGTTGATAATAAGCAATTTGATGATGATTAAGGGCATTTATTGAGTAAATGGTTGATTGGACATGTTGTTTGTTGCATCATCTCAATAGCTATTGGTGAATTGATATTCTTACATTGCTATATTGACAAAACGTTGAAGTCATTAATATCTATTGTTTCATTGCTTATATATTATTGTCAGATAGTCATATGAAGTACTAACCCACTG
>ML798299.1:364848-385120 GCA_009831015.1 Picea engelmannii | reverse complement strand
CAAGGTATAAATATATATAATAAATAAGTGCTTATTTATTATCCAAGGGACACATCCTTTCATGGATGGTCACCATATGTTCTCTATATATGGAACACTCATCATTGTGATAATATATCGAATATACAATATCATATCATATAGAAAAATCAACAAGGTATCAAAGTAGGACTGGGCTTGACTCCTTGACGGGAGGGCACAAGAAAATGAGAGATAGCTTGTGTTTTTTGAAGAGTTTTTAAGAATGTAATATGTATGTTATGACCTCGTTGGAATGGATGGTGCAACCAACTTGGAATTGAATCTACAAGGGCTTTCACAAGCATGAAAAGATGGAATGCACCTATATATGATTCTTGTACTATAGGGATTTTGCCAAATTGTTGCCCGAGTTTTTACATCAGGTGGGTAATCACTTTTTTGTGTCTGATATTGCAGGTTGTGATAAACCTTTGAGGGATATTCTGTGTATTCCCATTCAATGGAAATCAAAGGAGAAGTTCTCCCTCTGACTCTAAGTGTGCTTCTAAGAAATGCATGCAACGACTTTCCCCAACACAAGGCTCTCATTGTGTCCGAGAAATTTGAAGTTACATATGCAGAACTGCAAAATCTTGTTAATATATGTGTCCTTAAGTTAAGAAACATTGGGATTGGAAGTAGGGATGTGGTGGATATCTTCTTTCCTAACTCTACTGAGAATGTGATATTGTTCCTTGTCGTGATTAGGGTCATAGCAATTGCAACATCACTAAATTATTCCTACACTGAAGAGGAATTTGAGTTATATCTAGAGGATTGCAGTTCCAAAATGCTTATAGTGTCCACAAAAGGAAATTCATTGGTCAAAAGGGCATCCAAAAATCTCCAACTCTCTGTGGTTGTATTACAATTCTACCTCGATATCGACAGAAACGCAACAGTCGGGTTCCACCCAAGATTGAAGTTCTTGGCATCTGAGGGAATCAACAAGGTTAGCGACGCTATCCTGAACCTGGAAGATGATAGAGCACTATTTATTCACACATCTAGCACCACTAGCCAGCCTAAGGGAGTCTCGTTAATGTAATTAAATTTGGTGGCATCTAATTTTATGATTTTATTGCTGAGATTTGAGACATATCCTAGTACATTGGTGAAGTCGACACTAGCCTGAGACATCAGTTTTTGAACTATACAATGATGGACTCGGAAGATTCACACTTGTTAAGTTGAGTCTCCTAGTTTTTGTTTGCGGTGATGGTGATTTTGGAAATGACGCATATCTCTGAGGCGATAGTTCATCACCACAAATGGAAGCTCAGTTACCAAAATTGGTCTCCTAATTGTATGAAAACGACAATCATTTCCATTAATGGGCAGTATCTGGGTCCAACTATCATAGCTCGAGAAGGAGACACCATTGTTGTTGAATTAGATAACCAGATGCCCACTGAAATGGTTGTTATATACCAATGTTAGTGAAGCAATTTGCATTGAACCATGCCTTAGAGGTGAAGGTAGGTTATAAATGAAGAAACCTATGACAGAACATGAGAAGCGACACCTCATCCATTGGCCACGTGAGCTGCGCCACAACCAGGGCCTCCATGGTGAGGAATGTGTACTTGTTCATTGCGAGCTAGAGGTTTGGGTTTGTGGGTGTACCACACAACCCACGGGTTTGTGGCCAGCCTAAGGGAGTCTCGTTAATGCAATTAAATTTGGTGGCATCTAATTTTATGATTTTATTGCTGAGATTTGAGACATATCCTAGTACATTGGTGAAGTCGACACTAGCCCGAGACATCAGTTTTTGAATTGTGCAATGATGGACTCGGGAGATTCACACTTGTTAAGTTGAGTCTCCTAGTTTTTGTTTGCGGTGATGGTGATTTTGGAAATGACGCATATCTCTGAGGCGATAGTTCATCACCACAAATGGAAGCTTAGTTACCAAAATTGGTCTTCTAATTGTATGAAAACGACAATCATCTCCATTAATGGGCAGTATCTGGGTCCAACTATCATAGCTCGAGAAGGAGACACCATTGTTGTTGAATTAGATAACCAGATGCCCACTAAAATGGTTGTTATATACCAATGTTAGTGAAGCAATTTGCATTGAACCATGCCTTAGAGGTGAAGGTAGGTTATAAATGAAGAAAACTGTGACAGAACATGAGAAGAGACACCTCATCCATTGGCCATGTGAGATGCGCCACAACCAAGGTCTCCATGGTGAGGAATATGTACTTGTTCATTGCGAGCTAGAGGTTTGGGTTTTTGGGTGTACCACACAACCTAAGGGTTTGTGGCCAGCCTAAGGGAGTCTCATTAATGCAATTAAATTTGGTGGCATCTAATTTTATGATTTTATTGCTGAGATTTGAGACATATCCTAGTACATTGGTGAAGTCGACACTAGCTCGAGACATCAGTTTTTGAACTGTGCAATGATGGACTCAGGAGATTCACACTTGTTAAATTGAGTCTCCTAGTTTTTGTTTGCGGTGATGGTGATTTTGGAAATGACGCATATCTCTGAGGTGATAGTTCATCACCACAAATGGAAGCTCAGTTACCAAAATTGGTCTCCTAATTGTATGCAAACGACAATCATCTCCATTAATGGGCAATATCCGGGTCCAACTATCATAGCTCGAGAAGGAGACACCATTGTTTTTGAATTAGATAACCAGATGCCCACTGAAATGGTTGTTATATACCAATGCTAGTGAAGCAATTTTCTTTGAACCATGCATTAGAGTTGAAGGTAGGTTATACATGAAGAAACTTGTGACATAACATGAAAAGCGACACCTCATCCATTGGCCATGTGAGATGCGCCACAACCAGAGCCTCCATGGTGAGGAATGTGTACTTGTTCATTGAGAGATAGAGGTTTAGGTTTGTGGGTGTACCACACAACAAAAATCACATCAGTTACAAGAAATTCATCAGGCGGTTGTTCGGAGTGCATTCCAAGTAAGGGGGAAATGTAACATGTATATTATTGATGTTTGAGACATCATCGTGAGACATTCTCCCCGAAGGGTCCTGTGTGGACTAGTAGGAGAAAATGTGTACTTCATCCTAACGTGACTTAGATGGTCGGATGAAGGAACCAAGACATTGGTTTCATGAGGAAACCTCGATGTATTTTGGAGGACATTTGTTCCATGAGGGAACCTCAATGTGTCCTAGAGATTTTTGAGGCAACATCGTGAGACATTCTACTTGGAGGGTCATGTGTGGACTAGTAGGGGGGAATGTGGACTTCATACTAATGTGCCTTAGATGGTTAGATGAAGGAACCAAAACATTGGTTTCACGAGGAAGCCTAAATATGTCTTGTGAGACATTGGTTCCATGAAGGAACCTCAATATGTATTAGACATGTGTTCTACAAGGGAACCAAAAATGTCTAGTATGGAAACAGTTCATGAGTGAAGTTTGAGGTTGGAAACTTCAGGATATTTGGGTGTCTAGTATACATTCATTTACCCAAGGAGAAAAGGAACAAGATAGACCCTTTAGGTAGAAAGGGTACATTTGTGGGGTATAGTGAGTCTTCGAAGGCATATCGGATCTACATCCCTGGTCAGAGATAGATTGAGGTGAGAAGAGATGTTACCTTTGAGGAGGAGGTAGAATTTCGGAGATCTACATGATCTCACATGGAGATTGATAGTGAGAGACAGGAAGAGATGGTGCCTTCTCCCCCTCACCCTCTAGTAGTTCAGAGGGAGACAGTTGAGGTTATTGATCCAATTGATCATGTTGATCTTGTAGCTCCAGTTGATGTTCCTATAGATATTGCAGTAGGTCAGAAGAGAACTACATGGGATAATTAGACTCTATAGGAGGCAGAAGGACATGCATCCCCTTGTGGTACATTTCGAGAGAACAAGAGACCTCATAGATATTCATGCTATGCTGCAACTATGAGCCACGTCATTGATTCTGAGCCTTCCTGTTATGAGGAGGCATCTATTCAGCTAGTATGGAGAGATGCCATGATGGAGGAGTATCATTCCACATTGAATAATGATGTGTGGGATATTGTTCTGAGACCTGAGGGGAAGTCTATAGTGACTTTCAAGTGGATTTATAAAATCAAACACATAGATGATGGGATCATCGAAAATCACAAAGAAATATTTGTTGCTAGAGAATTATCTCAGGTGGAGGGAATATATTGTGAGGAGACATTTTCTCCTGTTGCTCGATACAGTTGTATCTAGACGATTATTTCCCTTGCAGCATCCATGGGTTGGAGACTACATCAGATGGATGTGAATGCAACCTTTCTCAATGGAGAGATTGAGGAATAAGCACACATCGAGAAGCCATATGGTTTTGTGATACATGAGAAGGAGTCTCATGTGTGCAGTTTGAAGAAGGCCCTGTACGGACTCAAGCAGACAAATCAAGCTTGGTATGCGAGGATCGACAGACACCTGATGAGTTTGGGATTCAAAAAAAGTGTTGTTGATCCCAACTTGTACTTTAAGACTGTTAATGGTGAGTCCCTGATTTTGGTCATCTACATTGATGGTTTATTCATCATCGATACAAAGATCCTTATTGTTGAATGCAAGTATGTGTTGGCCTCTGAGTTTGAGATGAAGGACCTTGGTATGATGCACTACTTCTTGGGACTAGAGGCATGGAAGATAATTGATGAGATATTCATGAGCCAAGGGAAGCACATAGTTGAGATATTGAAGAATTTTGAGATGTTGAATTGTAAGCCCATGGCTACACCAATGGTGAAGAATCTGAAGAAACTGAGTGTGTCTTCTTCTGATTCCGACGAGATTGATCATGCCCTGTACAGACAACTGATTGGATCATTGATGTATCTGGTTAACACCGGAACATATATTTTTTATGCAGTGAGTGCACTTAGCCAGTTTATGAGTCAGTCGAGACACACACACTAGATTGTTGTGAAGCATGTATTGAGACACCTGCGAGGCACAGTTGGACATGCTTTGAGATATACTTCCAGTATTGAAATGAGATTGCAGGGTGTTGAGCACTCAACACACTCGAAAAAAGCCTATGTCAATTTTTCACTTTTTGGTTACCACTTAATCTTTGCACTGTCTGAATTCAATTTTCTTTTGAGGAAGGTTTTGTCTTTGCTTTTTCTCTTGACCCTCGCTATCTTTTCAAGTTTGTCTAAATTATGAAAACCCCATGAATTGAATAAGCTTAACACTTAAATAAGGAATCAAATATCCAAATATCCCCTGACGCACTTTGAAATTCGGCATCGGAAGGAATTAAGATGTGTAAAATAATCACTCGAAAAAACCTCAGTCACCGAATGTCGATCTTCACCAACATCGACAAAAGGAAGTTTTTGTTTCACGACAAGTATCACATATGGAGATCACCAACAGTCGGCCCCCTTTGGCATCGGTAAAAGGTGAGGGGAGTAATATTTAAAAGGAAAAGAAATGATATCGACGATAGCCGATAACCAACACACTTGTCGAAATCGAAGAAAAACCAAATCACAATGAACATTACGACCATGCTAAGGAGTTTTCCCCGATCACCGATTCCCGAAGCATTTTGGCATCAGAATTTTTTCGAAGACACATCACCCAAAGGAGAATATGCGATAGGTTTATCCCCGATTGTCGAACCCTGATACCTTGTCAGCATCAGTAATCCCAAGCTTAGTTTAAGAATGCACAACTTGAAAAAAAAGTCCCAACTCCGACTAATACTCGTGAGTTAAGTCACTGGTATTCATTTCCATGTGTCCCAAGCCAGTTTCACCACGTCATCATCGTACGATGAAATCAATCGGCGTTAGAGGTTTTCACAGAAGGATATAAACGAGAACATCCATAACACATTTCCGATCCCCAATATGCCACTAGGAAAGTGACACGATGGGGCGTTTTAGCGTTAGATACATTTAGATTCAGAGCATTTATGGGACTAATTAATTCCAAATATTGCATTAGTTGCTACTTCATGTGTGAAACAAAAGGCCGTTTGAAATTACCGATAGAACACATCACCCTCTGTGCCTCCGTCGTCAACCCACGATGATTAAAATTGCAGAGATTCGACAGTAGATTTTTTTGAATTTCACTCATCACCCGAATTAATTGTTCGATGCGACATAGTAAGCTCTTCCCAGTTTAAATTCTCTTGAGCCATTGTAAACAATACCATTCTGTGTGCAAAGGAGTTTTAGAGAATCCATAGGAGAGAGACGAGAAATTCAAAAGCATTCGAGATCCCGTGAGTATCAAACAACAAGGTTTAGCAAGCGTTACAGGTATGTACCAGTCTGGATTTTCTATGTTTCCACTTCATATATACATTTGTATCCAATGTTGCTATGTACACAGGCCTTAAAATATTGTTTTGATTGCAGGAACAATGCCTCCAAGAAAAACAACCACCAGGTGATCCCCAAGAGCACTGAAGCTAAAGGAACCAGAGGTATGAGAAGGATCTTCCCTAGCAGCTGTGAAACAATTAGAATTTTCCCCAAGGTCGGAACACGTCATCAGGACATCCACCAGGAAGGTTTTCACTCAACCTATAGCCTTTGGAGACACGTAAGCAAGCATAGGGACCAAGGAGGCACTCCCACACTGGGGATAACTCTTCAAGAAGATCATCCAGGAATAATTCCCGGAATATATCCTGCACAACGACCCGATATGAGAAAGCTCGATGATGAGGTTTTTCTGAACATTCGAATATTGTACTTGCACATGGTGGAAAGAAGAACTCCAGTGTTCCCCTGCATAAAAATCCTAAAGTGGCTCATCGACCACACAGACACACAAAAATGTTTGATTAACGACGTCAATGGAGAGTGTGTTAGGTTTTTCCTTCTGGTAGAGGTGCAGAGTTATTACAAGCTTAGAGACCCGGAGGAGCGAATGAACACCGATTTCAACGTAAAATTCTACGAGCGCCATGACACCAATCAGGTGATGCCTTCATGGTGGAGGGAATAAAACAAATACACCAATTGGACCTCCGAATGGTACCAGATGACCAACTTAAGAGAGTGGTATATCTATATAATGGCCCTCATCTGTCGGTTGTATGGGGAGAAAGATTGTTCCAGGTTTTCAAAGGCAGGGATGCCTTTAGCTTACACAATGTCCATTTCTGGGAGAGATTTCAACTAAGGATCCATTATTCCAAAGAAGTTGAGCATCTACATACAACAGGCTCAGACGCTGAAAGAAGGAGAGATTCGATCCTTCTACATGGATTTGTATTTACTGGATGTCACATGCACCGGGAATGTCTTTGCCGGCATAAACTTGATTTGGCACGCCTTAGAACTCCCGGTCCACATTTACTTCGACATTTTATGGGAGAACAAGTACAAAAAATAATACTCCCTTATATGCAATGAATTCATCATGCGCATTCATTTTATTCTTTTCAAGAAAGAGTGTCTGAGGCTATCGGTTGCGATAAAAAAGGTGATAGAAAAGGTTGGCCACTGGTATATGGACAAACACAATACCTACATTAGGGTATTCGAGGCCACTAGAGCACCTCATCTCCTACATGTGCATGTTCCTGATAGACTAGTAGTAGCGGAGATATGCTACCAAATTATCCTACAAGGCTACAACGCTACTCTGGTGAAAGATAAGAAGCAGACATTTATACCTTATGGATTCCATAAAGGTTTTTACCTAGTAAAAGACACCGCTCAAGCCAAGCAAGAAGGACTGGACCAATTGGATTTCCACTTCCAGACTAGTCATTTCTGCAAACATGACCCAAGGGGTTTAGTCTTGAAGCATGCATCACAATTGTCGTCCTATTGGTCTCACACCCATGACAAGTTAGAAGATTAGGTCTTCACCGAAAATGCTCAGGATTGGGATGAAGTCGTCGCAAGGATAGTCAACCCTAAGATGACTAGGTTCAAAGCCATGAGCCTGGATTAACAGGCAACAATCCTAGAACAATTGGCTCAAGGGGCCCTCAGGGCCAGAGAATAAATGATAGAATCCGAAGCAACAGAATCCCCCCAGGTAGTGGCCAAAACAACATAGATTCCCAGGGTAACCCCAGTGCAAGATAGAAGTTCCCCCAAAACTCAGGATGTGTACGAGAGGAGGTTACTCATGTTAGAACATGTGCAATGGATAATTGATCAACTGCAAGATGACCTAGACATCCTAAACATGGAAAGGCTCCCTGAAGACAATCCAGATAGAAGCCAGGCAGGCCCAAGTGACCCTGAATTTATAGATCTTGATGAAATTACTAGGTTAGACGACCCTAAGTTTACAACGGCACCAACCAGATCGTCGATAGGTGTTTCATCTCAACCAAAGACTGTCAAGGCATCGCAAAGGACCGATACATCAAACCCCTTAAGAGAGCTAATAAAGATATATGACAATGATGAGAGCCCAGACTTATCTCTTATGATCCTTGTGCATATCGAAGAATAAAAGGGACCAGAGAATATATCTTCTCCTATGCCCGACGCCCAAATTTAGGAGGTTCCACAGAAAGAACAGGAAGCCGAGAGTGTCCTAGACACTAATCTTCCTGATGCATCGAAGACCCAAGAAGAATGTCCAAAGGACAAGTCAGGGTCGAACGAGCCAAAGGAAGAATCCCCACAATAGGAAATCGACATCTCAACGGCCGATGAATAAGTAAGTATTGAATCTATCTCTGACGCCTCTATTTCAATCGATACTCAAAACCCAGATGAGTGACAAAATTAAGTCGGGCCTTCGGAGAACATGGAGGAAACTCAAGGACCCAGTCTTGAAAAAGTATATACCATCAAAAGTCTAGGGAATACACTCACATGGGGGGATTAATAGATTCTCGAACCTGTGGATGAAGTAGTTGGCATACATGCTATAACTTATGATTGGAAAAGGAAGGTTATCGTCCAAAGAACCACCAAGAAGAGGAGGATCACTCTATATCTCTCCATCCTTGTTGGCACAGGGGCAGACCCAGGGTTCAACGCTTCAACAACGAACCAAAAAAACCCTAACTATCGGCCCTTTCGACAACACCTGCGAAGCAGATGCAGTCTTTCTCGAGGTAGAGGCAGGGGTGGTTGTAGGACTCCAGTGTCTGCAACCTTAGCTGGGACATAGATCTGTGATTACAATATTCTATTAAAGCACTTAGTAGTTATAGTTCATCAGTGTTTAACCAGTATCTACTTCACATTTAAAACCCTAAACAACAGAGCATCGCAGTATTCACCCAGATCTAGTATAGTCGAGCACTAAGCACATTCACATAGGTTAGATATAGAAATTATTCATATTATTAAGCACAAAACATCAACAGATCTATCTATCATTTATCTACTCCTAAGCACTAAGGAAGTAAACACATTAATACATTGCATAAATCATAACAACACAGGATATGCATGGTTCACCCCCAGCCTGGGGCTAAGTCCACCAACTCTTCTTCTCTTTTATTATCTTCTGTCAGTCTTCTACATGCACAGAGCCACAATATCCTACTCCACATAGGACATGGATCTACGTTCACCTCACCATATCCTCCTTCCTCGAGTTAGGTTACATCACAAAGCTTCTACTCAATCCCTTACAGTCACTTGCACTTAGCCTTGCAAGTCTCACACAACATGTACAACTATCACTTGCACTTAGCACTTGGTATCACACACTTGCACCCTTTTACTTACATCGCCTAAATTTCTATTTATACATTACAAAATGGGCCTAAACATGGGTAAACCCATGGGCCAACATACCCATACCCGTTTCATAATCCCAAAACCCAAAAATCCCTAAACAAGCGGCAGAGATCCCACGATCTCCGCTTCGCCTTCGACATCCTGTCGAAATTCCAAAATAGGTCAAACATGACCAAGGATTCTCAAAACTTGGTCAAGGGACAACAAGCCCCCAACACTCACCTGTGACTCATCCTGAGTCAGTCTGGTCTGGGTATAGCTGCCTCAAAAGCCTCGAGCTGCTTCGACCTACTGTTGCGCCAAGGCCTCCTGCTCAACGAACTCTTGGATAACTACTTTGTTGATAGGTCCCTCTAAGCATTGTTTGACTACAATGACTATTTGTTCCAGATCTACTCCTTTTCCTTCAATCTCCTCAAACAATTGGCATGCTTCGTCTTGGACTGATTGGATCCTCTGAGTTACTTCCATGAATTTTCTCTGTATGGTGTGGACCTGCTGTTGAGTAGTGTGTTATTCCTGAGATCGCTTCATCCTTTCAATTGTTGACATGAGCTTCAACTGTGCCTGTACTGTCATTGCTTGTTTCTTTGCCTCCTGGAGTTGTGACTCTAGTGCCTTTAGTTCAGGGTCTTCAGTAAGTCGCTCGTAGGTTTGTGCACTTCTACTACTAAGTTGTTTACATTCCAGAGCGAATGCTCTGATCCTCTCAACTGCGCTCCGGGAAGTGGTTTCTCTTTGATCTCGCATGTCCTAAGGGGTACTTGGCACTGTTTGTAGCTCTAGGTCTATGATTCTATGTTGAAGTTTTTGGATAGCTTCCGCAAGCTGCGCTACTTGCTGCTCCACTGGTTCATCTGCCTTTTTATCTAAGCCTGTCATAGAGTGAAGTGCTCTGCTGACTACTTCTTTGACTCTGAGCTACTCTGCAAGAAAATGCTCTTTCTCTTGCTGGATCCATGCTCTCTCCTCTTTGAACTTGGTGTGGAGTTCATCCTTCTCCTGCTACAGCTTGGGATGGTCCGAATCCACAAGAAGTCGATGGGGAGGCTTGCACTCCTCTCGTCGATGAGGCTTGAATCACTGCAAACATTACTTTCTCGTCCATTAGATCGATTAGAACTTCTTCTACACACTTTTCAACTGTGTTGAGTTTGTCTGAAATACATGCTCAAGATCAGATAACTCAGATTGATGAATGAGAACTCAAAGAAATAGAACAGTTATCGATCTTAGTAAACACAGCGCGGTAGCAATGATTTGGCTTGGATACAATTCGCAAAAGTGTTCTCGGTGCAACAATCGACGGAATAAGTAGACATCAATGTAATGGGTCTTCTCCAACGGACAAGAGGCCTTCATCAATGTGGTTATGTCCATTGTAACGTGGTCCCAACTGTTTGAAGATGAGCTTTCTGGTCTTAACTGATTTTCTAACCATTTGGGGCATCATTCTAACGGTCATAATGCCTCCAACGGTTATATATCTTCGCCATGGCTAATTGCCATGTTGTGTTTTTATGATATCCCGACGAAGTTCCAGTTTTGCAAATCTTCCTTCTGTGAAGTCCCCTCTGGAACATTCTACAACTTTGCTCTCTTCTTACTGAGCTTTCTAGCCTTCTTCCCTGTGATCTTTGTCTCAGTATTCCTCTTTCCATTCTGATTCTTATCTCCTTTTGGCATAGTAACTTCGTGTTGTTGAGATTATTTCATATGGTTCAAGGGAAATACTTCTTCTCTATATGGGGTAGGTGCTCCACTCTTCTGTGAGTCTTCTTGTGTTCTTTCAACTTCGACATCCAAGTTTTTGGTTTTAAATAGCTTCAATCTGTTCTCCTGTTCTTCAATCAAGTGCACTATCCTCTTAGTCATGAAATATTTTAATTGTTTCTTCTTTTGTTCTAAGAATTCCTCTTCTTTTCTTCTAGCCTGATCTTTCTCAATCTAGGTTTTTCCTAGGAACATAGCAATTGGGTTGTCATTCTCAATAAATTTAACAACCTCAAAATAGTCCTCTGTCGAAGTTCCATGAACACTCATAAACATCTAGGTGAGTCTTCCACATAGGGTTATCAATTTTCCTCTGAATAATCCTATTCCTTCCAATGAAGGAATCATAGCAGTTTTTCCTAAAATTTCCCAAGTTCTTTCTGTCATGATGTTCACATGTGTTTCTTCATCCAAAACACAGTTAATTCGAAGTCTCCTATTCTTCTTTCTATGCATTATTTTTCTTTGAATATTTCTGATAAGTTGATATTTTGTGATCATTCAGGGTTTCTTTCATTTGTAGCAATAAATTCTCTAATTCTTTCTGGGGTTCTTCCATGGTCTTAGTTTCTTGATCTTCCTCGGGGTTTTCTTGTCTCGTATTCATTCTATCAACCTTAGCAATCATTCTAGGGAAATCCAAAACTGTAAATTCTAACCTTGTACAATATCTACTGCAAACTTATATTTAGAAAAGAACATAAAAGATACAATGGCAAATACAAACGTTACACATGGAAAATACAAATGTTACACAGAGATTTTTCACCTGGAAACCCAAACCGGGAAAACCAACATATATTATATTCATACATTGTGTTACATTGTTTACAACACAATATACATATAGGAGCCAGCGACATCCAAAACCCTAACCCAATGACCTGGATTAGTCCAAAACCCTAATTCCTTAACCGGAAATAGAAAACCATTGGCAAAAACCATGTGCCAAAAAACCACCTAAATATCATGTGGTCCCGAAAATATGTCGTCCTGGTAATATGTTGTCCCGAAAATATGTCGTCCCGGAAATATGTCGTCCCAGAAATATGTCGTCCCAGTGCGAAATTTTGTTTTTGGGGGTGTTGCCCCCGAACCCCCACGTGGGGGGCTCCACCCCCCTACACCCCCCTCTAACCCCCCTATGCACCCGACGCAAACACTCAGACACTACTACTCGTGCAAAGAATATAACACATACCCAACAAAAACTTCATGGTCCATAACTTTACAAAAAAGGCAAATAGGACCTCTACCAGGGCATTCCTTGGCAAGATGTCACGATCTTCTGCAACTATAGCAAAGAGTTAATCCTCTCTTTCTTTTGAACGATCCCCAACCTTTCCTGTACTGCGCACTAGGGTCATAGTAACTAACCTGCAAAGAATTATTTCTAGGATCCTGTATCCATTTGTTAGTCCAAACATTCTTTCTATGCATATGAATAACGTATCTTTCATCATTTCTATCAGATCTACTCATATCAAATCTTCTTTCTTCTAGTTGTGCCCTAGTTTTTAGGCTAGGACACAATTTATCAAACATACCTAGATCCATACTTTTGAAATAAAAATTTCCACTTATCTTATCTTTTCAATCAAAACTTTTCATTGTTCTTACCTTTATCAGAGCATAAAGCTTCAAGATCTTACTTCTTTTCTTCATATCTGACTTCTCTTCTTAACACAAATCTTTACAGGTCAAGTAGAATACTACACACCAGGGCAACAGATCTATGCACAGAGCTTTCTCTTTTCTTCAGTTCCCAACAATCACAGTTTCAGGTCCCGACAACGGAACCATTTGTTGGCACAGGGGCAGACCCGAGGTTCAATGCTTCAACAACGCACCAACAAAACCTTAACTACCGGCCCTTTCGGCAACACCTTCCAATTAGATGCAGTCTCACCCGAGGTAGAGGTAGAGGTGGTTGTAGGACTCCAGTGTTCGCAACCTTATCTGGGACACAGATCTGTGATTACAATATTCTATCAAAGCACTTAGTAGTTACATTTCATCAGTATTTAACCAGTATCTACTCCGCAGTTAAAATCCTAATCACAGAGCATCGCAGTATTTACCTAGATCTAGTATAGTCGAGCACTAAGCACATTCACATAGGTTAGATCTAGGACTTATTCATATTATTAAGCACAAAACATCAACATATCTATCTATCATTTATCTATGCCTAAGCACTAAGAAAGTAAACACATAAACACATCAATACATCGCACAAATCATAACAACACAGGATATATGTGGTTCACCCCAAGCCTGGGGCTACGTCTACATACTCTTCTTCTCTTTTATTATCCTTTGTCAATATTCTACATGCACAGAGCCACAAGATCCTACTCCACATAGGACAGGAGATATGCACGCACCTCGCCAGATCCTCCTTCCCTGATTTAGGTTACAACACAAAGCTTCTACTCAATCCCTTACAGTCACTTGCACTTAGCCTTATAAGTCTCACACAACATGTACAACTATCACTTGCACTTAGCACTTAGTATCACACACTTGCTCCCTTTTACTTACATCGCCTAACTTTCTATTTATACATTACAGAATGGGCCTAAACATGGGTAAACCCATGGGCCAACATCCCCATACCCGTTTCATAAGCCCAAAACCAAAAAATCCCTAAACAAGGGGTCGAGATATCGCAATCTCCACTTCAACTTGCGCTCCTCCTTTGACAGCCCGTCGAAGTTCCAAAATAGGTCAAACATGACCAAGGATCCTCAAAACTTGGTCAAGGAACAACAATCCTCATCACTACGGAGGAAAATCTAATCAACACAGAGCGTGCTAAAACGTCCAAACTCATCGGTGCAGGGATGGCGATCACATATGCCACCCTGGACAGAGCTAAAAGAGATGAAGAGGAGTTGGTTGTTGTCCTGAAGGAATTGGAACATTTGCGCCACTTGGTGAAATACTATCAGGACACCACATAGGCCGCAGTGTTTCTAAGGAGAGAGTTTCAGGAGGCCTACAACAAGTTCACAGATGAGTGGTACCTATTCACTGCAAGGATAGCCGAACTCCAGGAAGACACCCTCATGGCGCTTGTGACGTGCAAAGATATGGAGCAGTGGTATGAGAAAGCGCAACAAGACATAGAGAGAGTCGCCTAGATTGGTACAGTCTAACAGGGTCGAGATACAAAAGAACATGACATTCGGGTGTTGAACAAAAGTAGTCTTGGTCGCATAAGGAAATCGGTCGAGTATTGGGAAAAAATAGATAAGTAACCTCACCTAGAAATCCAAGAGAAATGGGTCAGGTGCGAGAAAAAATGGATCAATATCAATTGGGTGATGAAAGACATCAGACTCCCCAAGTTTGGCACACCCAATGACTTTGTCAACTTGTGTGACAATCAAATCGCACATTGATAAATACTTAGTATGGGCTGAAGAAATAGCAAAGGTGGAAAACATGGCACCAAGGCAGGTGCGACAGTTTATGGAACACTCGATCAAATCTCGGGCTATGCTGCAACAGTTAAGTGCCAGTCTAGTCAAGTATCGGACACATGCGGTAGAGATAAGAGAGATTTATGTGGCCCCGATGGAACAACATAAATTCCCATACGCCAACATCTGCGAGGAGTTGTTCATCAAGTGATCAGAGTACGAGAAGAGTCACCCTCTTAAGTGATATATTGATATGACTCTTAGACAAACTGATAGTAGAGAATGCCAGGTGGCGAATGTTTTTTTACTTATCTACACCTTGGCCATTATTTTTAGTTAATTTTATGTTGTAAATAGGAGCATCGAACGATTAGTTAAAGGTCGATGGTTGTTGCAAGAAAATCTCTATTTTGGTTTTTATTAAGAACTATTTCAGAGTTGCCTTTAATTGAGAAGTCCTTCTGGACCAGAGACAAGTTTATGTTTTTCATCAAATGCGTATATGATTGGATGTGGAGAACAATTATTTCCTATCTCATCTCATGAATGGATGCAATAACAAGTAAAAGATATTAAATCTATTGATAAGTTATCTGATGCAATGTTTTACAATTCTTTGTTTAATGATGAAAATGAATCGTTGTATTATTATGTGATGGATGATCAAAGTTAAGTGAATTATTTTTCTTGCCATTGTTTATCGCATGCATGTTTTCTTCTGATAATTTGTATCTCATTCAGTAATTGGAATACTCACATGGTTAACGTATTAGTACTAGGTCCGTGGTAGATGATCATTGCATGCATGCTAGAGTAAAGGGTTATCCCAAGATCAACCTCTTCTCCAGTAGTTTATTTTGTTCCCATTTTGTTGCCTAGTTGGTTTATACCGGTTTTATCTTATATCAGTCCTACCTAAGAGAAAAACAAAAAAAGAGAACGTCCGAACCGAGGGAGAAATCCTTCGCAAGAAAATGTAAAGCCCATTGATTAACTAGCTGGATCGCAAGATTTGGAGAACCATTCCACCATTAAACGTTGTAGAGTCTGATTGGGCCTTGGTGGAGGGTTTGGTTCCTGTTGTTGAGTTAAAGGGATTTAGGACACATCAACATAGGGATATACTGACTTTGATTGGGAAGGGAGCACAGTGGATAGGAAGAGCACCTCTGGGTGTTGCTTCACTTTGGGATCTGCCATGGTTTCCTGGTGTATTAGGAAACAAACTTATGTGGCTTTGAGTACCGTAGAAGAATAATACATTGCATTGAGTGTAGAAGCCCTCAAAGAATTTTGGATTCACAATATCCTTGTAGACTTATTTGGACATGTGATGAATACCATCATTATTCATTATGATAAGCAGAGTTGTGTGAAGCTCTCAGAGAAACCATTTTTTCATGACAAATCGAAACACATTAAGATCAAGTACCATTACATTCGATACATGGTGTAGAGGAAGGTAGTATTGGTGCGGTACCTTCCTACAGATGAGTAGGTTGTTGATGTTCTTACCAAAACCCTTACCAAGACGAAGTTCAAGTACTTCCAAGACATACTTGGTGTGGCAGATAATGCCACCCTCGCTGAGAGGGAGTATTGATGTTTGCAGCTTCCTGAGACATTCTCCAACTCGTACTCCTCTATGACTGAGTTGAGTTGATTTGTGAGGAAACTTATCCAAGAGGGATAATTGGGTTTGAGCTTATAGACCAACATCCCTTGTGGAGAGAATGTGAGGACATGTCAAGGGAGTTATCCTTGACATCACACACTATGGAGAGTTGACCCTAGTGTTTCTAGAGGGATTAGCCTCTAGAAGTCCACATGGGAGTGCCATGTGTGACAGACCTTTTACTACAATGTCTCAAGTAAGCATCAAGAAAACCTTCTCCTAGATTGGGTTGCAGACCAAGGGAGATAGGATGCATTTATCACAAAGGTATACTTGCGGTAAATGGGCCCATGCGTAGTCCTTCCTTGATCATGACAAGGAATAATATGGTGATTTGACAAGGAATGATAAAGACTCAAGATGCTATATGTTATCACATTTGGACCCAGAGTGATCATGATCTCAGAGAGAGTCAATTGGATCAAAGGGAGATCTACAGAAGGATTTTACCCTCGGTTTAGATGGAAGAGAACATCTCCTAAGACTGACATAAAAGTGTCATTATTCTAGGGTGAAGTTTGTATACTTCAGAGACAATCTTTGGCATGATGAAGACTGTCTCCCTCATTGAGAGGGAGTGTTGATGTTTGGACAACATCAGGAAGACATTCTTCCATATATAAATATTTATAAATAAGTAGTTATTTATTATCCAAGGGACACATTCTTTCTTCATTTGGTACTACATGCAGGATTAAATCTGTATTGGTCCATGTCCTGAGGTGTTATCTTTTCAAAAATTTTACCTTCAGGATTAGGAATTTTTCAATAAGGCATGTTTGTACGACTTTCCATACATAGGCCCTCCTTCTAGGGCCAAATTTGTTGAGGGGGTTGGATTCCCAATGCTCAATAGTAGGGATTAAACCCAATGATGAGACCCAATTAGACTCCTCCATGTTTGGTATGGAATAATCCTCCAGGTTAATGGTCTGAAAATCGTTCTATGGGTTTTAAAAGTTGTTAGATTTTGTTATTTATGTTCTCTTTATTTTTTTATAATTTAAAGTTATCTACTACAGAAAAGAAGTAAACTAAGGGGTTTAAAGAAATATATGTTAAGGATAACCTATGGAAACATTCAATGAAAACCCTATAAGACTTTAGATTCTTGAATAAATAATTCCACTAAGAACATATTACTCATCAGATAATACTCAAGAAACATTAACTAATTAATAACATAAAAGGATAAAATTTAATTGTGATACATTAAAAATAATTCCACAATATCATAGATAATGGAAAAACAAGATTAATTGATAAATAAAATAATCATTCACTCGAAGTATCTAGCAATTCATTCAACCAAATAAGATAACTTAATAGTATTTAAATTCTTACTAGATGCATGTAACATTTAATCAATAGTATAATAATCAGTGATGAATAATACACACAAAGAAATTCAACAAACCAAAATGTCTTGACTCCAAAGAGTTTATGAAGACATCCTTGAAATAGTTCTCTACTTACAATCCTCTTGAAATCATTCCAGAGATCAAATACCTTTTCCAAGAGGTCAATCTCTTTATTTATAAGGTAAAACTAATCTACTTGTGGAATAAACCAAAAATGGCTATGTAGAATGCCATGAAATCTACTCATGAAATATACATCTTTAGTGAATAAAGTCTTGATAAATATTCCATGCATCAGCCTCATCTTTAGTTGACTGAAAGCTTCAATTCATGCATGTTCAACCTCATAAATCTTTCCTTGATTAAATAATTTTCCCTGCTATTCTTTCTTTAGCAATCTCATGCACGCATATTCAAATTTGATTTTTCTATTTTAGGCATAGTGAACTCCAGTTGAGCTATTGTTCTATCTCCGGTCATTAGCCACTACTAAAATTCGAATGGTCATGCGCCCAATCAATAATTCATCCATCTCTTCTCTCATGCATTTGTTTGTCACCTAACATAAATCTACTGATTTGTAGCATACGACCTTGAAATCCTTCTCACCATGCTATATGATTTCCCTTTCTTGTACCTATACCATAAAAAATGCAATTTAAGAGTACAATTTTTTTTCTCTAAACAAATCTATCAGATAAAACAATCGATTGATCTTAAAACAAAACTTTCAAGTCACTTCCCTCAACCCGTTTTCCTTTATTTCACCAATCTAAAACAAACCATGCTAAATTAATAAAATTTTATAAAAAATAAGCTGTATATCTTGATGATGCCTTTCCAATGATATAAGGCATTCTCAAAATGGGGTTCGGAATCAAAATAAAACACCAAAATATTTTTCCATACTTTATCTTTATTCCAAAAATATGAAACAAGAAATCAAAAATCAAGGAAAACTTATAACTAAAAATTTGTATATCTCGACGATACCTTTCCAACAGTATAAGGAATGCTCCAAATAGAGTTCATAATCAAAAGTTATCATGAAAATACCAAAAGGGTATTTTCTCCCATTGGCAAACTTTGTAAAAAAAAATTGACGCTCATGAAAAAACCTCTTTGTTTTTCATTACTTTCCAAAAACCTTCTTCTTGTTTTTGGAGCTTTCAAAAAAACTTGTTTTCTCATTGGAGCTTTTAAAAAATCTTATTTTCTCAACAAAGCTTTCAAAAGAACATATTTTCTCATTGGAGATTTCAAAAAATTTTGATTTTCTATCGGAGTTTTCAAAAAAACTTATTTTCTCATTGGATCTTTCAAAACAATGTGGTAATATTTTGGTGTTCTCCAAAACACTTTATATTTTGCATCAACGAACTACAAAATGGATTGTCTATCATTCTTAGAGTTTTTTCAACTTCTCCAATATCATGTTTTTATCATTTTAAACTTGGTTTATTTTTGGATTTGATTTTTTTTTTGAATTCTTCTTTAAGTCAAAACATTTGTTAACCTATATGAAATGTATAAAAATCAATAAACTAAAGATATATGATTTCTCTTTACAAAAATTAAAGAAAAAGTGGTACCCAAAAATATAGAACTTTAGGGTGTGTTGTGTTCTCAAGAAGTTCCAAACTATTAAGGAAGATGGGCTACAATGGACAAGGGCTAGGAAAGAGAAGACAAGGCATCCTAAGCCCCATTGCAGCTCCATTGTGTAATGACCCTTTATTTATTAATATGAATAATTTCATAAATAATCCTAAAAAATTAGCTAAATTATAATTAATTATTATATAACCTTAATTAATTATATGTTATTAATTAATTATTTTGACTACGATTAGCTTAAGTATGATTAACTCTTTAATTAAGGGTTAATGAATGATTAATTATTAAGTGAGTCATTAATTGATTAAGTATTAAATTAATGGTTAAAATAAAATATAATAGGGTTATGTATCCCATAGGGGGATAACGTAACCAACACGTAAAAGGGAAACATTTAAATAATGGATAAGGTAATTAATAAGGGATAAGGCAATTATGAAGGGGATACGAGTAATAAAGAGTTTGGTGGGGGAATGAATGTGCGAGGGCGGTGAAGGAGGAATAAGGGAGGTGGAGAAGGGGTATGAGGGGGATTCATTTCAGGCATTCTACGGGAGAGGATATTTTGGAGCATTGGGACAGAGTTAGTTAACAGTGGGATTTACAGTGCACCGGGGCTGAAGAGGTTTTGGGCTCGGAGGGCTAGGACGTCCATTGATGTCCTAGGGCTAGGCGTACTAGTCGGTAGGGTGGCTGGTTTTGGGGTGTCCTAAGGAGC
>ML798299.1:319210-357779 GCA_009831015.1 Picea engelmannii | reverse complement strand
CTCATTGATCCATCTTCATCTATGCATTCTCATCAAGGACAATACATATTATATTACATCAATCATCAATCAATCAATCCTTTGACATCAATAAATCACTTGACATCAATCAATCAAACCATTGGCATCAATGACAACATGATTCAACAATGACAAGGGATGCCACAATCCAATTTTTGTTTTTGATATTTGCATCAGAAGAACCCATTCTTAAATATGTGTCATAGATTGGTGCAAGGAGTTCAATGACCTTGAGGGATTTCTTCAGAACTCCATGGCATGCTTGTAAGCATGTGCATGCATCAAATAGTTGTTTCCATGTCGGGAATTAACTGATCCTAGTAGAAGAATGCATACCACACTTCCCTTGTGGAATTGTTATGTGGAATTTTTACGTGATGGCATAGCGTGATGGGGTCACATTGAACACATACTAGCATTCAACTTGGATTCATTGAATGTTAAGATGGGCCATCTCCAAGTTTGAGAGATATGGGAATGAACGTTGATTGCACAGTTTAGATCTAGAGATTTTTTAGAGATGTGAGTTAGTGAACAATCTTCTGCATTGTAGGAACAAGCGAGTCAACAACCAGACCCAAATCCATAGCTAGAACTAGAGCTAGTATCTAAACCCACAACCAAAGCTAGAGTTAGAGAAACGTTCTAGAGAAATATATAGAAGGTACATTGATCTATATTGGTTTTCTTCAAGATTTTGGAGACAAAAAATCCTCTCAATGGGGAGGCGTGATCCAAAATGAATATGAACAAACTAATGGTTGTAAGACTTAGTACCTGAAAGTTAATTCAACAATTAATCAAGGTTAGATAACTTATTAAAAATAATGCAAATGTAAAAATGGAACAATACAAAATGAGAAGAAAGCAATTAATTGATTAAAAAAATAAAAAAATAGAATAGGAGAGGAGAAGAGACAGAGGAATGGGAAATGAAAGGGCGTTCTCTTTAGCCTTCTCATTACCCCAACTCTCTGTATTTGTTCCTATACTTTCACTCTCAAAGGGATTTTTTTGGCGAGAAGAGGAGGATGCATAGAGAAATCCATAGGATGCATTTTACTAGAAAATGTCGAAATGAAAGTTGAGCAACCATTAGAAGTTGTATTTCCTAATTGGGTTTCCAGGGTAAAAGTTTTGGTGCATATGAATTCTCGTTGGTTTCTTGATATCTATGTGAATGGGATTTATTTCTGATGTTGTGCTCCATGTGTGTGATCCATTTAATATAGTTGTGCCATAGTATCACACTCACCCATTAACACTCACAACTAATTAAGGTTTACTTGTCACTAGGCATTTAGCTATGCATTTTTTTGATTGCTAGTGTGTGTAATCTCCCACTATCCCTCTACACTGGGTTCATCTACATGATTTCTTACCAGAGCAACAAATACATATATTTTCCATTCATTCCCCACAACATCATTTTACACTAAATTTTTTGTTTAACCGTGGAGAGTTTTACCTGCAACCACATCACCTCAATTGCTAGATTGTTGGGTCAATTTCCAATGGTGTAAGTCTTGGGAAAATGTGTGTTCCATCCCATGGGGCATTGATATTTTTGGTGTTGTTACATCAACCAAATTTCTTCATGTGTGTATCCCCTTGGGAGAATTGTTAAGCATCCCAAATCTCAATTCACCCATCTCTCAATTATTGTTGTAAGTAAGTGAGTGGGTACAACCATACAGTTGGTTGAATATTATGATAGAGTTAAGTTGGAATTCGATTAGGCTCTCATCTACATCCAAATTGAATTTGGTTATGGTAAACCATATCAACCAAAGCATGGAATTTTTGTTAGCTAAAGTTCATTGTTTTCCTTCCACTATTTGTATAAAGTTCATTTTCTTCCTATTGGATTGAGATCAATGGTTGTAATTAGAGAGTTGTTTCAAATTTCTAGTTGAGTTTCCATTCTCAACCTCTTAAAGCTAGAAATATTGTTTCCATATAGATTGTTTCCATTGAAACCTCACTTGCATGCTGACGAATATGCTTATGGAGGCCATATGTTGCAACTCTATCCCCACTAAGGCCACATGTTGTGCATATTCATCCCTTGGAGGCCATATGATGTCCTGTTGAGGAAAAGCAACATGGGATTAAGAGTTTGTTGCAATAAATGTTGGAATTAATTCCAGGAGAAGTCAGTCTACCCATTCCTCGCTAATGATAACTGAAGTTGTGCTCTACATCTAGGTGTATAAAAGTAAAAAGTGTTTGGTACAATGTCTTGAGGGAGCTAGTTCTATTCTTAATTGAAGTCAGAATGAACTATTTAATTTTCTATTTTGAGTAATTTTGATTTATTGTTGAAGTAATGCATTTTATCAAGTGTTGAAATTGACTTCGTACTGCTAAAATGATACATTGCAATAAACATTGAACAAAGACAATTCCACAATGCATAGAGAAAGTGATTTCAATGGGGGATCTCATCTCAATAGTCGATGTTGATAGCAAGGATGAGGATGGAAAACAATTAATCATGATTCTATAGCAAAGGAGAGTGTTCGGTTAGTGAGAATGAAAAGTCCTTGAATATTGTTGGAACAAGAGAAAAATGAATGGTTAGTCTTGTTGGTTGAGTGAGTTGACGTAGAAGGAGCTCAAGTGCCCAACACATAATAACATATTTCGAGAGTTTGAGATAATGAGTTTTCAAATATTTGAAGATAGAGAAAACTTGTTGGCCAACATAAGCAAGTAACCAACAAGTTAACTCATCACACAAACAAAGCCAATTTTTTTCTACTAATAATTAGTAGAGAGAGGCTTGAATTCATTTCAAACTAAGTAGTGAACCAATCTAGAACAAAGGCCTTTGAATCAATTCATAGGACAAAGATCTTTGTATAGGTAAGAGAAATAGAGGTCATATTTTAGATTTCGTAGAGAATCTATGTTGGTGAAGTGAGTGGGCTATAAGTCCCTCATTTAAGGATCAATAACCCTCCTTAGCCTTATTTATGCCTCTTTCATCCTCTTGTTTATATCACAACTCTTTACCCCAAGTTTAGAGACTTAGTTTCACATACCTAATAGTCTTGCCAATTTTTTTCCTTTTCATCATCTTTGGTCATGCGGCGCTGCGTTGCCTCAATCATAATGGATTGACCAAATTGCTCCTACTAAAACCAGACTACACCTCTTCGCTCAAATTTTTCCATAACTTCACCTAGAGATACAATGTTAGATAATCATACCAAGTTCAACACAACTTAGACTTATCCATCAGAACTTATATTAGTTCATACTTAGGCAACATGTAAGCACATAGAGAACAACATTCACCATAAAGAAAATATAAGACAACCCATGAGTTCGAGTGGTGCCTAAAACCCTTTTATTGACTTATATAGAAGAATGTTACAATGATACAAGGGGATCTCATCCATTTCCTACAACTCATTACAATAATACAAAGAGTCAAGTCAAGTCCCCTTCCAATACTTCATAGCTTCTTTGCACACCTCAACCCCTGTTGTAACTACAGTCTTTCCTCTTGAAGGTCATGTTCACGTCTCCAAGTCAACTTGGGTGAACTGCAATGTTAAGACCCAGATTAGACCACCAAGAATCCCTTTGTTGACTCTTTCTTTCCTTATGCTTCCTTGTCAATTGATGCCTTATATTTTCCAAGTCACCTCATAATTATACATTCCTTGTCCATTCACTTGGGAAAGTGCATCACATGAAGTGACTCGGGCCAACTCAATCGTTGTGTGCATTGGTTCACTTGAGTCATGCCAAGCATCTGTTTGGCAAGTGGACCTAGTATTGCGCCCCAATTCAACCAACAATCCGCACTTCCATCTTTTGCAAGTCATAGATACAAGTACTTTCGAATCCTCATGTTTGTATCTTGCATCAAAGGTGCCCATATAAGGTTGCAAGGATGATCACACTCCATCCTTCACTTAGTCGAGTGCATCCAACCATCCTATATTTCTACAACGACTCTTCATGCCCAGCATGACAACACACTTTTTTCTATTTATGGCAGAGGTCTTCCATCCTCCCCCACTAAACTTATTGTCATCCCTACAATGCCCAACGGACACAAGCTCCAATATGTTGCTTCTCAAACTCCTAAACCTTGTCACCAAAGTGCCTTTCACCTCTCCCAACTGTTCTCTTTGTTAGTTCAATCCTTCCAATGGAAATAATACTTATGTCATTGATTTATACCAACAAAGGAAGTTTGGTGGGTGAGCATATTCTCAACCTCCATTTCAGGTTTGTTTGCAATCATCGTAGGGGCTCAATATGGTGCCACCATGATTGGGTCATCTCCATTGATATAGAAAGGTTTCAAGTGACTTATGTGGAACAATATGGTGCATCTTCATGTGAGGTGACAACTCCAACTGATAGGTGACATTCTCGATCTTCTCAAACCTCCACACCAAGGCACCATCCATACTTGTAGCTGGATTGAACTATTATCTACCCAACTTGACAAAGAGAAAGCCATCCACTTTTAAGTCTACATCTCTCTTGTCATGATCTTCCCATTGCTTCATCTGGTCCACCACATTATTCAACTTAACATGAGAAAACTCCAATCGATCCTATCATCGCCTCATGAACCCCAAGGTGGATGGGTTGCAGCCATAGTAGCCTTGAAACACCATGTGAGGGGTCAAAGGTTGTTTCCCATTTTCCAACTCAAACATATTGTAGCACGTTGCTGATCTCTTCTGCAAATCATAACTGAACTAGGTGGCATTCAATAGATCTAGCTAATTCATCTGATATACCCACGCGAAGTTCCTCAAGTTGTCTTCCAAGAGTCCATTGATGCACTTGATCCACCAATTTGTCTATGGATGGTAACTCGAGATTCACAACAACTTCATCCCATGAAGTTTGAATATCTCCATCCAAAAGAATCCAATGAGTCTTGTGTCCCTGTCTGAAATAATGCTCAAAGGAAGACCCTAATATTTCACTACTTTTTTGAAGAACATCCACACCACTTCCTCCACATTGTAAGACATCTTCGTTGGAACTGAGATGGTGTACTTAGAAAAATGATCAACCACAACCATGATTCAGTTACACCCTTGTGCGACTGGAAACTGGGTGATGAAGTCCATGCTTGCCTAAGGTATCCCCAGAATTAGCAAAGGATGCAATGGACCAACTTGCATCTTGGTGTATTCCTTGTCTTGTTGGCACACAAGACAAGTTTGGATGTACTCCTCAATGTCACGTCTCATATGCTCCTAGTACTATCCTTGTTCCAACAATTCCAATTGTCTTCGTTGTCCTAGGTGGCCAACCCAAGGAAAGTCATGGCACTCCCTTATGAGCTCCTTGCAGAGGTTACATGACTTAGGCACATTTATGCACTCACCAAAATACAAAAATCATTTATGCATCCAAAAATTATGTGTCTTTCCATCATTCACCTGCTTCATGATGTTTATTTCTATAGGATCACTTGCAAACCTTCTTTGATTTTGGCGTGCATCTCTGTCAAGACTTGATATGTATAGATCTAATAAAATATTGAAATATTTCTATTAAGGTTATTTTTTTCCTTTAGATCTCTAGAATAATTAGTTATTGATTTTATGATTATGCATGGAATAGATAAAATGCAGAAAATAGAGAACAATAAAATACAATCACACTATCAACAAATAAACATAAGATATGCCCTAGGAAACCCAATATGGGAGAAAACCTAGCTAGAAGGTGAGGTTACTCTGCTCTCTTTTCTCTAGTATAGAAAATTATGCAAGTACAAAGAAAGAGGCACTCTCTATCGAGTTGCCTTTGAACTGTGGCTTGTGTTAGTGATACATAATCTCTCCTCCTCTATTATACTCACAAAATACCACTGTCATATGTTTTTCTCAACTATGGAACACGAAACAATGCAAAACAATGGAACCCTTATCCTCCTGGTGGTCTGATATTTAACATAGCTCGATATCCATCTAGGGAAGGTTTTTGACTTCCTCAACTCTAAATTGTGGTAGGGTTTTGAACCTTCTAGAATATTCCCAGAAAATCCACTACATGGCTAGCCCCACATGTCTAAGTAATGGAGGTTTATGTGGAATCCACTTGCACCATGGCGATCAATACGGTAGTTCAACTTGCAAGAGGCATAACTTTCTCATACAAACTCTGATTGACGAATGGTTTGCACCCTTAGACCCAAATTTCAGACAGTTTTTTGGACCCAAATTTCCAAATTTGGAGCAGTTGCTGAAATGGTCATGAAAGTTGATTCCTCCTATTTTTCCACCCAAAAAGTACTGAGATAGATGAAAAATAATATAATGATCCAATATGGATCATACCTCCCCATTTAGGGAGGCTTTTGCTCCCCAAAATATTTATTGAATGAGGTGAGAAAATTTCTCCTCTACCTTCTCCCTAGAGTACCACTTTTCTTTGCCTAGAAGTTGTCCTTTCAACCTAATCTGCCAAAGGTCATGCTGCCCCTATCTTGTATTTCTAGACTGATTTTGCAAAATTGTGTCCTCTGCCAACTCTGCCTAGGCATATGGTGCTATGTCCTCTATGGAAGGTAGGACCTACTCCTCCTCCCGATCCAACATGGAAGTCTCACAGAGTTTAATATTCTCTACATTCACTACCGATTAAATGCACATGTATGGGGGTAGACTGATTTTGTAGGTGTTATATCCCACATTTTCCAATACCTCAAAAGGAAAATACCGCAGATCCTTGATCTTCATGACCCTGTAGTATTTCCTTATTTAGCTGTAACCATACTTTGTCTCACACCCTAAATGTTCTCTTTGTTCCGTGTTGGTCATTTCTAGGCTTATAATTCTCCAATGACTTCTTTAGTGTCTCTTGTACTAACAAATGGATCTTCCTAGTCTTCTCAACATTTTTTTTTTCTTTTAATGCATCTAATGTGATTTCCTCCCTCACTCCTCCTTGGTGTCCATATACAACATCTAAGGGTGAAGGTGGAAAATACCCAATGTAAGTTTCAAAACATGACTTAGCAGTAGAAGTGTGGACAACTCTGTTATAAGTGTGTTGTATATAGATCAAGTTTTCATCCTAGGTCTTCAGATGCTTCTGATTCTAACCCCTCAAAAGCTGAACCAAAGCCATGCTGACTACCTTTTTCTACCCATATGCCTGTGGATGGAATGTTGTAGACCTATTAAACTTAATTTCCATCTTCTCCCACAATTTAGTCCAAAATGCATGGAGAAATATGGTATCCTTATCTGAGATGATTCTCCTTGGTATCCCAAAGTGTACCCAAACCTATTAAAAAAACAAGTTTGTTGTTTCCTGTCCCTTGATGATCATTTTACAAGGCATGAGAATGTGCATTTTGTTGAACATGTCAACTACCACAAATAAATAGTCATGTCCCTTCCATGTGGTTGGTAAACCTCCCACAAAATCCATGGAAATTATTTCCCAAGGTCAAGTGGGTACAGGTAAGGGATGGTATAGAATTTTCTTCCTATTATTGGGCCTGTTGGTACAACAAAGTATACATCCTCTAATATATTGTGCTACATCTTTCATTTTGGTTCAATACACACACCTTTGTAAATTGGAAATTATTTTTCCAACACTAAAATGTTGCAACCTTGGAGTTTTGAGCCTCTCTGATAAGTTGGAGTCGTTCACCTTTAGGGACACAGAGCTTGTCAATCTTCTAGAGTAAACCATTCTGGAAATGATAGTCAACCTTGTCATCACCTTCTTCTATATGAATTTGGCCATGTAGTTGCTTAAACACCTCCTTGAAGTCCTCATCTTTTGTGTATGCCTCTTTGTATGCATCATGGGTAAAAGGATCCATGTGCATCAGAGTTCACAAAGTTGTAATCTTGGATGTGGGTGGTTGTGAAAGAATATCTTCCAACTTATTTGTGTTTCCCTTCTTATACTTGATGACTAAATGAAATTGTTGTAAAAACCCAATCCAACTGTAATTCTTGGTTTATTGTAGCTTACTTTGGGCCTACAAATACTGTAGTGGTTGGTGTGTGGATGATTGTCTCCTTTCCCATCATATAGTGCTTCCTATTTTTGACAGTGTGTACCAAGGAATATATATCCTTGTCATAAGTAGGGTAGTTGAGAACTTCCCCATGAAAAACTTCATAATTACGGAAGACGAGCCTTCCTCCCTATGTCAATACTACTCCCATGGCATACCCACTTTCATATGTCTCCACTTCAAAGGGATTATGAAAGTTTGGTAGTGAAAGCATTGCTTCTTAACTAATCTTTCTTTTCATCTCATCAAAGGCCTTATGTTGATTCTTCCCCCACTAGAAACTCTTACCACTTGTTGTTATGGTGTGGAGTGGTGTAACTACCACTGAAAATGAAGCTCTGAACTTCCACAAGTATTGTGTTTCCCCAAAAAAAATCCTAACTTCGATGACATTTGTAGGAACTAATCATTTCATGATTGCCTCCATATTTGCAGGATCTATATTGAGCTCCCCTCCACCAATCACATACCCCAAATACACCAAATACTACTAAGAAAACTCACATTTCTTGAAATTGGCCAGTAGTTGGTGTTTTTTCAGAGTCTCTAACACCTGCATAAGATGTGAGATGTGTTCCTCCCATGTAGCACTATAAACCAGGTATCATCCAAATAAACAATAACAAATGAATATAGATAAGGGCATAAAACAACATTCATTAGTATCATAAATGTAGTCGGTGCATTGCATAAATTGAATGGCATAACCAACCACTCATACAAACCTTGCCTTGCCTTGAAGTAATTATTCCAAGTATATTATTCTTTGACTAATACCTGGTAATATCCTGATTTCAAATCCATCTTCGTGAAGTACTTGGCATGTTGCAACTGGTCCAACAGATCATCGATCCTTGGCAAGGGGTATCGATTCTTCAGTGTAATCTTGTTTAATCCCCTATAATCAATACACATTCTCCAAGTCCTATTCTTCTTGGGAAAAATTATGATGGGTGATCCACAAGGTGAGGTACTTTCTCGAATCACACCCTCCTCCAAAAACTATTGCAATTGCTTCTTCACTTCATTTGCTTCCAAACAAGACTGTTTATACATCCCAATATTCCACAATGGGGAGTCTAGAAATAACTGTATTTCATGCTCCACATCCCTCTTGGGTGGTATCCCTTTAGGATCATGGAACACTTCTTTGTATGCCTATACAAAATCCTCCAACTGATGTTTATACTCTTTAGTACACCCCTCCAGGGACGCCTTCATTGTTATTAACTCATCATAAGACTGATTTTCTCTTAAGAAAAGAAAAAACATATTCCTTACTATAACTTATCAACTTATTGGCTTGGTTGGAAATTACGAGTGAGATCTTTGAATTGCCTTTATGTGCATTAATGATGTAGGACTTCCCATCCTTTATCAGTTGGTATTGGTTATCTCTCTACATGACTATTGCATCCCTCATATACATGTTGGGGCTTCCAAACACTACTCTACATACATCAAGGGGTACTACATCCAATTCCACTTCATCAATAAAATCAACACTTATAGAAAATTTAATCTTACACTATTTTGTTAACTTTATCTCTGCATACTTGTTTACCTAACCCAATGGATAGGGGAAAGTATGATTGTGAACCTCAAATCCAAGCTGGCTAGCCAAATCCACTGTTATGAGATTATCTTGTGAACCAGAGTCGAACAGAGCATCTATCTTGGTCTTCTTGACCTGAATCTTGATGTGGAAGAGCTTGGTCATCTCCTTCTCTTCCTGGTGATGAAGGCTACTTAGATTCACCTCCTTATGTAGATATGTGCACATAATATTTTCAACCACATCCAAGCTACTTTCAACTTGATTGCTTGAATATGTGGCTAGAAGGTTATTTTTATTTCCATCCTTCTTGTGATTCTTTGGGTTCAACTCTGGATGTAGTTTCCAACATTTTTCCTCGGTGTGGCCATCAATGTTGCAATGATTACAATGGTTGCTGGGATTTTTACTTTGATGTGCAGTGGTTGTTTTCCTATTATGTTTTCCCCCTTTCCACTTCTTCTTCCCCTCCTTAGAATATTGGTGCTCTTTATACTTTGAACCACTTGGTTTCCCTTTCTTTTGGCTTATGTTTTCTAGGTATTCTGCATGTACACATGCCTCATCCACTGTCCTTGGATTGAAGAGCATCACATGATTTCATAAATGACCATGTAAACCCCCTAGATACTTGAGGAGTAAATTTGGGTTCTTGGGAGAGATACCCAACATGATGGCCATATTTTTGAACTCAGTGGTGTACTCTTATACACTTTTCCCCTGCTTTTGCCTAAAGTAGTGCCACCAGATCCATTGTTCCTCTATATATCCAATAGGGTAGAATTGGGAATTGATGAGGATTTTGAATTCGTCCCACCTAATTACTGGTGGATCACCCTCTAGCCTAAGTGTTTCTATGTGTTTTTCCCACCAGGTTAAGGCATGTCCCTCTAAATCTAATCTAGCAAATGAAATATCCTACCCTTCATCTATATGGTGAACACTAAAATAAACTTCTAGTTGTTGCAACCAATGATTTAGTTTTAATGCATCAATCTCACCTTGGTATGGCTTTATGTCCACTTTCACTTCCATCTTGAATAGGGATTGTGAAGATTTCATGACACTCAAACTCAACTTCTTTTTATTAGATTATTTCCATGACTCCTTTCCTGAGTCTGCATGATCTCCCGATTTCCCCTCTAAACTGATCTCGGAGTTAGAGCCTCCATCGTCTCCAAATGGTTTGAGCTTGCTTGCTAGAACCGCCATGAGGAGGTTTATATTGCGACTAATGTCAAAAACTTGGGATTCCAACCACTCAAATCTCTCTTCTATTGGATCTCGAGGATTATTATGAATAGACTAGTCCGCTATGCCTAGGGTTTTTGTGACTTCTCTTTAAGTCGATTCTTGGATCCTACAACTTCCCACAAATACCCAAAAGAAAAACATGCTATGATACCAATATGATCTGTAAACTGTCGTGGATATTCCACTAGAACAATTCATCACAACAGATCTAATAAAATACTAAATTTTTTACTATTAAGATTAAATTTTTCCTTTAGATCTCCAGAATATTTAGTCACTAATTTTATGCTCATGCATGAAATAGACAAAATGTGGAAAATAGAGAACGGAAAAATCATAGAAAATTTTAGGGGCTATATATCGCCCATGGGCTATTTTTCCATGCTATTTCCCCCCCAAAAAATTCACTAATTTCCATTTTTTCTAAAAAAGATTCGCCCAAATTTTATAGATTACATTTTTTTTTACCTAAGAAATAGCCCAAATTTTATAAAAACTATATAAAATCCTTAGAAATTTGAATATTTTTACAAAAATATCGCCAAACATTTTATAGTTTGCATATTAAGGACTAGTAAGATTCGCCAAGGTTTCTACAGTTTGAGATAAATTTCCATCCTTAAAACCATCTATGGGTAAAATACAATCACACCATCCTATAATAAACACAAGATATGACCTAGGAAACCCAATACGAGAGAAAACCCAGCTAGAAGGTGAGGTTGCTTTGCTCTCTTTTCTCTAGTATAGAAAATGATGGAAGTACAAAGAAAGAGGGACTCCCTGTGGAGTTTCCTTTTACCTACAGCTTGTATGGATGATACAAAATATCTCCTCCTGTGTGGTGCTCACAGAATACCACTCTCAGATGTTTTTCTCATCTATGGAACAAGATACAATGCAAAAGAATAGAACCCTTCTCCTAGTGGCTTGATATTTAACATAGCCTGGAAGCCATATACAGATAGGTTTTTGACTTCCTCAACCCTCAATTGTGGTAGGTTTTTTAACCTTCTAGAAGATTCTTAGAAAATACACTATGTGTCTAGCCCCACATGGCTAAGTAATAAAGGCTGACATGGTATACACTTGCACCAGGGTGATCAATACGGTAGGTCAACTTGTGGGAGGCATAACTTTCTCATATGAACTTCGATTGACGAACGATATTTATTGTTGGAAAGGTATTGGTTTGTAGAATATAGAATATCCCTATGTATTGAGGTTTGGACCAAAAAAATTGTCGTTTGATGCCTCAAAATGGCTCCAAAATATTTTAGACTATTTTTTGGACCAAATTTCCAAATCTAGATCAACCATCTAAATGGCCCTGCAAGATGATTCCTCCAAATTTTCCACCGAGAAAGAACTGAGATAGATGAAAAATAATACAATGATCCAATATGGATCAATAATTGAACCTAACTACCCACTAGTGTCGAAAACTTTTCTTCCTCTTCTAAGGCAACAATTCATGCCTTCCTGCTTAAGGTGTCTTCGACTGTGTTTATCTTCCCCAACATATACTCAATGGTCATGTCAAATTATGCCAAGAAGTATTTCCATTGTGCCTACTTGGGTAACAAATTCAATTGGGTGGTGAAGTATCTCATCGCCACATTATTCATCTTCACAATGAATGGATTTCCCAACAAGTAATTCAACCATGCTTATAGGCAATGCACGACTATAATAATCACCTTCTCACGAATGGGGTACCTCCACTCACGATCTTGTAGATTTCTTCTCTCGAAGGCTATGGGATGACCATATTGAGTCAAAAATAACCCAATGGTGAAGTTTGAGGCATCTATTTGTGCCTCAAATTAATTCTCAAATTCCAACAACTTGAACAATGGTGTTGAGACAAGTCTATGTTTGATCTTGTAGAACATTGCCTGATACTTCTCTGTCTAGTTCCATGCCTTGTTATTTTCCAACAAGTCACTCAATGGAGACAAAATATTAGATTTTCCCTCCACAAACATACAACAATAGTTATCCAAACGAAGGAAACTTCTTACCTCATGGATTGTGTGTGGCTCCTCCCAATCCACAATCACCCTTATCTTCGCAGGATCCATGCAGATGCATCCTTAGCCAATCTAATGGCCCAAGAATGGAATTTAAATATTCCCAAAGACACACTTGGACTTATTTAAGTATAGTTGGTTCTACCTCAGATCCTCAAATACTTTCGCCAATTGCTTCTTTTGGTCCTCCATGTTCTCACTGAACACCGCAATGTCATATAGATAGACAACCACTGACTTGTCCAACAATTGTTGGAACATAGTGTTCATTAAAGAACAAAAGGTGGTTGGGGCATTGCACAAGCCAAAAGGCATAACCAGAAACTCAAAATTGTTATGCATTATCACCATAGTTGTCTTCACCCCATCCCCTTCCACAATCCTCACTTAGTAATATCTCTACCATAAGTCCAACTTCGAGAAGACTTTGGCCTTGACCAACTTGTCGAAATAGTATGAAAATAAAGGTAGGGTATATGTGTTCTGTATTGTCTTCTTATTCATCATGCAGTAGTACAAGCACATCCTCAGCTCTGTGGTGGCCTTCTTATGTTAGAAGAGGACCAAGGAAACATATGGGGATCGAGATTTTTTGCTTCAATTATTACAACTTAGGCCCTGAAAGCCGATAGGGAGCCTTGGATAGCAGTTGCAACCTCGGTTCCAAATCTATACGATGTTCAACAGTACGCCTAGGTGGGAGCACCTTCGACATCTCATCAGGAATTCGATTTGCAAATTTTCTCAAAACATCAGCAGGTGTCGATGGAATAGGCATCCCCACTCCACCCTCATTTACTTCCCCAATGATCATGATGAACATCTATGATTTTGGGCACCTGGCCACCCTCTTCATGCTCAGTGAAGACACCAATTGCACCTTCCCAACTGGCTTTCTTAGATTTTTGTGCACAACCCAAGCCTTTTGTTCACCATGTATAAGTAATTTCTTTGCAAATGGCATGAGGACCTGTTGTGTCCTCCCTAGGAATTCTTGGCAAAGGATGATCTTAAATTCATCCATTTGTAGCATCGTGAACTCTTTACGACCATTCCACTTGTCCAATAGAATGTGTACAACAGAGGCAACCCCCATTTCTTCCTTGGCCTTAGTTTTGACCGTCTTCAAGGAAACTTCACATAGCTCAACTCTAAACCCAAGTTCATGGGCTACTTTGTCCACGGGAAATTGTGTAAAGATATAAAGTCAACCAATGCTTGAAACATCTTCCTAGTGATGATCAAGTCCACAAAACACAACTAATGATCACATTAGCCTTGGTTTCTATCCAAGGAACCAACCCTTTGAAACCCTTTTTCCATGGGATTATGATGTGCACAATTGAATAAGTGAGCTAGATATCAACAAGAATGACCAAAATTACCTCTATTTGAAGTGGCTTCCATAGGGTAACATACAACACCATCTTCGCAAGGCATGTGCGGGAAATATTTGACCCAAGTGTACTTCACCCCAAAACTATCTACAATGTTTTCTTAAGACAAAATACATGCATCTTCACTCCAATGAAGTGCACTCTAAGTCGTGGTGGGACACCTAGATAGGACACTCATGAACCAAATGTGACTTGTTGCAAGAGTTTGGCATCATCCTCCACTTTTGTCCAATGACTAGCACACTCTTGCACTCATTCAATTTTATGTCATGAATGGTGCTTCAACACTTGAGCCAAGTGTCACCCTCTTGAGCACCCAAGTATCCAAGGATTCTTCTCAATCAACGAATGATAACATAACTACCTCAAATACATCAATTTTCCCTCCAAACCAACTACTCTATTTTGAGGCATGGTGAAGAGTGCTCAACATGAATTTGAAACCAACTTCTTGAAGAATTTGATCTCTGATACCACCTTTCATGGACCTAAGAGTATTTCCCGAAGTTTTATTTCTGATCATCTATGATCGTGCAACATTGCATTGGCTCGGTTGCAGCAGCTCAACCAAATTGTGCCTACTACAACCAAACTAAACATCTTCATTCAAAGTCTTTCCATAACTTCGCCTTGAACTACAATGTTAGATAACCATACCAATTTCAATGCAACTTAGACTTATCCAACATAATGTTCCCAACAATACTTAGATTAGTTAACACTTAGGAAACATGTAAGATGTAATACCCCTGTTTCCCCCAATTTGTAAATATAACTATAACTGGCCAAGAGAATATGGCAGAATAAATGTGTGTGAATGTTTGATTTAATGAACCCTTGTGTAAAAGGGTTAATGTATGAATTTATGTTATTAATAGAATTTGAATATGTGTTTCACAACTACTGAAAGGGGGGAAGCTAGCCAAGATAGACCATGGACTCTATGAAAGAGATGGTGAGGGGAAACCAACAATGGTTGAGATGACCCTCACCATACCAGTACCTACTAGGTGTAATTTCTCAACAGTCCTCTGACCCAGAAATGAATTACCAGTCAAACTGGTAGTTGGAAGGCCATCCTCAAGAGTTAATGAGGAGATGGGGCAGGGCACCCATCTGTAAGGATTCCAGGCCTAACCACGAATTGGGATTCGGACCCACACAACCTTGTTGAGGAAGGAAATAAATGAGGTAATTCGGGGGACAGAGTGGGATATGCGAGATAGCAGAGTGGAGAAAAGACTCTTCCGAGAATAGAAGGATAGCATACTTCGACTCGGAAGTTGAAATAAAAAGCTGAGCAGTAAGCTCAGTCTGGTTGTAAGAATCCATGGGCAGGGTTTGGATACAAGTTGATAAGCAGGGTTGACAAGTGACTAAGGAAGTACTCATGCAAACCTCCTTTCTTGGAGTAGAGAAAACCATTTTCCAAGTTCCTTTGGGAGAACGAGAGTAACCTTTGCCCCTCACTGTTGTGGAGCAAAGATAAAGAATCTCTCTCAGAGAAAAGTGGTTTAGCTCGGGTGTGGCCAGTGGTAAATCCAGTAGGAGTGGTTGTGCCTATGGTTGGGAGGAATCATGCACCCATTTCAGCAGTTGCTTCACATTTTCTAGTTCTGATAAGTATTTTCATGTTCTATGTATTATGTTGAATGTGATGATGAAATATATGAGTTTATAATTCAGTCTTCAGTATCTGAATAGTTATTAGAAAATCTCTATGATTTTTGTAAACTATTATATTTATATTTTCTTTCATTTTAACTTAGTTTTTATGCTATATAGTTATGAGATATGAATCCACAGGAGGGAGGGGGTATGATCGACTGAAATGCCTAAGTCCTTCCAAACCTGTGAAGTTTACCTTAGCAGGAGTGTCAGATTTCAAATTCTATGGGAGAAGGGTGTTTTTCCTTTAGACCATTCACCCATCAGACTGAGGGCTCGTGCCCGTGTCCTTAACCTCTTTGCTATAAAGAGGATATTATGTTTAGCCCTTAAGCTTTTTCGAGAGACCCATGTGACCAGGTTCTGGGGACCCTGCGCTAGTCCGAAAGGAGGTAGCCATTCGGGATTTCGAGACTTACGTCCCCACAATCCTCAGAAATAGTCAAAGGCCAGAGTCACGAATTGACGAGGTTCATCGATCTTGAGATCTAGTGTATGCCTCTACCAGCCGTTAGATTGGACATAGGAGGGGAAGCGTTAAACGTTTCAAAAATTTCTTACTTCGAGAGAATAGGAACGGTCTAGTGCCAAAATTCCCAAACGTCAAAGTCCTGGACTTAATATGGATCATTGAAGTTGGTGGGACATGTGTCCATAGATCCACGGTTATCCGGGAGTTTGGGTATTCAACTAATTAAGAGACGCACAAGTTTCCCCCAAATTTTTGCAACACAGAGTGAATCCTGGCCGTAGACACTAGGTACACATGGCGAGAGATCCGATGTGGTCTGGAGGGAAATCTAGGAAACACACACATAGAACTCTCAAATGTCGAAATACCAAAGTAACGAGGGTCTTCAATCCTCGAATCATTCGGGATCCTTCTAATTCATCGAGCTAAAGTAACCACCTTTGACTACCCAACTAATCGGGAATGCGTTGTGGAGCGACACGTGGCCCCTACTCATTCCTCGTCAAGTGTTGATCGTTGAACTAGTACCGTTGGATGAGGGGGTACATGGAAAGCGTTCTCGTAGTCCAAATATTTCGTACTCCGGAGGAAACCAACCAAGAGTTTACGAAGTATGAACTCCCCGAAGTCGCGAGTGTCAAAGTCGATCTCGATCGTTGGTCGAAAAGGACACATGGTGCAACATCCAAGAGTCCGGAGACTTATCTCTTTGGGGGATTTGCGTCGATAGGATTCAGTAAGCTCCAAAGTCGAAGCTGTGAAGTAATGAGAACCGTATATCTATGGATCTACGTGGGATCTTGTGGACCATTAGATTGAAATATTGAGGAGATATCAGTCTATGATGACATGGCTTGCTGACGTCATCCTGGGTGATGTGGACCCACTTGACGTGTGCCATGTGTCACCCATTTTTGGACGATTCACATACCCATTGTTCTCATTTGATCATGGCACGTGTCACCCCCTATAAATGACACGTGTCACCCCTTTACCCTCATTGCGTGTCAGTTCCTGGTTCGTGGCCACCTGGCCAACATGGTTGGTGACGTATACATGACTCCAGGAGTTTGGGTAACTTCAAGAGTTCAAGGATTTTGGAGCGTGTTATAGTTTGGGAGCATCCAAAACAACACGTTGAACACTCACTACCAAAGGGCCAAGGCCATGTGGTGAGATATCAAGAGTTAGGAAGTCTAGGCATAGCATGGTAAAAAGGAACGCTCGACATAGATCGTCGATCATCGAAAGGCTAAGGCCATGTGGCGAGACCTCAGGACTTCGGGGATTGGGAAAAATGTGTGTTCAACATCGAGCACCGAAGCTCCCTTTTAACCATAGATCTTGGTGGAGGATGTGAACCATTGATCCCCTCCATTGTTCAATGATATGATAATTTGACAACACTTTTGGAACTCCCGAAGTCTAGGAACTTCTGAAGTGTCGAAACCTTGCTAATGCAGGTTATTAGCTCCCAGTTTTTAGCCCGAGGTCATGATGAAGACCCCGCTAGCTGTTTCAAGCGCACAGTAAGAGATGTAAGCTTTGGGGAAGATGATTTAGAGGGTTTCTCTTAAGCAAGGGACCGATTATGAACCAGGGAAAGCGAAAATTTGATGCCCCACCCCTAGAAAGGCCATTTAGGGGTTGCATGTGTTACAAATTGGTATCATAGCATGGAAAAAACACTTGGCCTGCTTGGGCTCATGCACAAGTTGCATAAAATAAATATTAGGGAACTTGTGGGCTAACTCCCTACCTTACCTCCTTCTATAAGAAGCTTGTTTGAACCTCTACTGAATAGAGGAACAAAACCTTTTACTGTTGATAGATGTTTTGGAATTCTTCATTGTAGGTTGATAATGTTTCCAAATAAAGAATTGACTTCACCTTGCAATGATATGTTTTGTTCATGAATTGGTAGATTAATAACTAACAAAAAATGTTTTATCTACACTCAAGCAATCAGTGAAGAATAGGAGAACTACAACATAAAGGACGGTGACACATCAGGAGTTGGGGGAGAGCTCCCACAATAGAGAGGAAGAATCTGCTAAAAGGAGGGTGGTGGAAACCTCCCCAATTTTGGTCGAAATTGTAAGAAGCCTCATGGCACAATTACAGAGTTATAAGGCTGACAATGAAAGGTTGATCAAGGAGCAGGAAAAACAGATAGAAATTAATGCAGTCTTACTTCAAAGTCTATCAAATATAGAAAGGAAACTGCAACATGGTCCAGCTACAAGTCATGTGGACAGGAATCATACTAAGAAAACTCCAAGTCCACCTGAGATACAAAAAGCATGGTCCTGAAAGTGGCCACACTAGGAGGAGCACCTCAAAGAAGGCCCAACATGGAGCCAAGAGACATTCAATGGAAGACTCCTCTGGTGAGGACACTGAAAACTCCAAGGAATCTTCTAGTGGTAAAACTAGTTCCCATTCTCAGACAAGAGGAAAGAAGAGGAAACATTCCAAGAGTCGTGACCCTGAAGAGTTCAAGAAAGCTAAACCACCCACCTTCAATGGAGAGATTAAGAAGGGGGAAGAAGAAGAATTTTTTCTACTCAGCTTGAAGAAGTACTTTAGAGTCCATGACTCCTCTGAAAACTTAAAGGCTCGGATAGCCATTTTCAACATGAATGGGAAAGCTTCCATTTGGTGGGAATATATTAGGAATGTGAAAAGAGTCCAGGACAAGGACTTGTCATGGAAACAATTTGAGAAATACTTCAAGAAGAAAAACATGTCAGAAAAGTACTTTGATGGGAAGACCAAGGAGTTCTATGAAATCAAGCTAGGAAAACTCACCATAGATGCGTATATCAACAAATTTCTCAAGCTAATAAGGTATGTTCCCTACATAAAGGATGTAAAGGTAAAGATGAAATGGTTTATTAGTGGATTACCTCAGTCCTACCGAGAAAAAATTGAGTTTGATGAGCCAAAGACCTTAGAAGATACTATTCAAAAAGCAAGGTATTGTTATGAGAAATTCAAGAGTAAGACATAACCCCGTGAAGTCTGGAAGAAGAAAAACAATTCAGAATTCAAGAAGAAGAGGTTTAAATCCTTGAGATTTAAGAGCCCTGGTAAGAGCTCTAGGATGATCCTTCCTGCTAGAAGTGTGTATCAACAAAATTTTCCATCCCAAAGTGGAAATAAACCATTCATAGCATCTCTAAGTATGACTAATAACACGAAGAGAGAAACCTTGAAATGTTGGGGTTGTGTAGGGAACATCTACTGAGGGATTGTCTGCATAGGAAACAGAACCCTAGGAGGGTCTACAATGTCCAAGAGGATACCACAGTCAATGATGTGGCTAGGAGCCTGCCACAAATTTATGCAGGCTTGGATAATAGACAAGTTGACCACCAAGCTTCAGTGGTGGAGATGGAAGGTACGATTGTCAACCATCATGTTTCCATTTTAATTGACCCTTGTTCTAATTTGAGTTATGTTTCCCCTCAAACTGTTGAGAAATGTAAATTGCAACAAGTTAAACATGTTAAATCTTGGTTGGTACAACTAGCCACTAGAACCAAAAGAAAATTAACAGAGGTCATACCAACATGTCACGTTGTCATGAGTGGGTTTCCCACCCAAGAAAACCTAAACATACTTCCTCTAGGATATTATGACCCGTTGATTGGCATGGATTGGTTGGTTTCCCACAAAACCAAGTTGGATTGTTACAATAAAACTTTGGAATGTGAAAATGAAGAAGGAAGGAGGGTAACCCTACAAGGGATTCAAAATCATGTCTTAGTGAGACAAATATCAGCCCTCCAAGTGAAGAAGTATTGCATAAAGGGATGTCCCTTGTATGCAATACAAGTACTAAAATCTGTTGAGAATGACAAACCCAGCCTAAAATACCATCCCATATTGAGAGAATATAAAGATGTATCCCTAGAAGAGGTACCAAGTTTACCTCCAAGGAGGGATATTGATTTTTCAATAGAACTTGTACCAAGAGTAGTGCCAATGTCTAGAACACCCTATATGATGAGTACACCAGAGCTAGTTGAGCTCAAATTACAGCAGAAGGAGATGTGGGATAAAGGCTACATTCAGCCTAGTGTGTCTCTATGGGGAGCACCAACCTTGTTTGTGAAAAATAAATATGGCACACTCAGACTGTGCATAGATTATAGACAACTCAATAAGATGACCATCAAGAATAAGTATCCCTTTGCAAGGATTGATTACTTGTTTGACCAATTAAGGGGTGATACCATCTTCTCCAAGATTGAATTGATTTTTGGATACCATCAGGTCCGAATTAAAGATGAATATATCCACAAGACAACCTTTAGGACAAGATATGGTCACTATGAATTTGTGGTGGTGCCATTTAGTCTTACCAATGTACCAACCACTTTTATGTGCTTAATGAATAACGTATTCATAAAGTTCTTGGAAAGGTTTGTGTTGGTTTTTATTGATGATATCCTAATCTATTCCAAGAATGGAGAAGAGCATGAAGAACATATCAATTTGGTACTCCAAGTACTAAGATAACATCAGCTCTATGTTAAGCTCAGTAAGTGTGAATTTTTCCAGAAACAAGTTCATTACTTAGGTCATGTTATTTCTGAGGAAGGAGTGGTAGTTGATCATGACAATATTAAATCCATCATGGATTGGCCTACCCCATAGGATGTATCTAATATCAGATCCTTTATGGGTCTGGCAGGATACTATAGGATATTCATAAAAGGATTCTCCAAGATTGGTTTCCCAATCACCTCCCTTCAGAAAAAGGGGGTTAAATTCATTTGGACATCAGAATGTGAAGAAATATTTAAATAGTTGAAATACCTTCTAACCAATGTGCATGTACTAAATATTGTAGATCCAAAAAAATACTTCCTTGTGTGTACAGATGCCTGCAAGGAAGGGATCGAAGGAGTCCTTAAGAAAGAAGGACATGTGATTTTCTATGAATCCAGAAAATTGAATGAGCATGAAGTCAATTATGTGACTCGTGATATGGAATTGGTTGCCATAGTGCATGCCTTAAAAATGTGGAGGTATTATCTCTTAGGTAGAATATTTGTACTTATGATAGACCATAGTGGATTAAGGTATTTGTTTGACCAACCAAAACTCAATGTGAGACAAGCTAGGTGGATGGCTCTCCTTAGTGAGTTTGATTTTGAAATCAAACATATCAAAGGAAAGAAGAATACGGTGGTTGATGCCCTTAGTAGAAGTATGAAAGTAGTTCACTTGGAAGTTGTAGGCACCAAATAATCATACATTAAAGAGAGGGTCAGAACTACACAATAAACATATGCATTTTTCAAGACCGTGACATCATACCTAAAACAAAATCCCACATGGATGAAGTATTAAGGTTACCAGATGCTTAATGATGACATGTCGACTTACAAGGGAATATTATACATTCCAAATTGTGATGACTTGAAGAGGTTCATAATGGATGAACTACACAAGAGACCATATACTGGTCATACTGGTTATCAAAAAATGATCACGACCACTAGGAAACTATTCTATTGGCCTAGAATGAAAAAGGACATAGTTGATTACTTAGATAAGTGTCTAGAATGTCATCAAGTGAAGGAAAAGCACTGAAACTCAGCAGGGTTGTTTCATCCCCTACCAATTCCTGAATGGAAATGGGAAACCATCTCCATGGATTTCATCACAGGATTACCAAGATCAACCAAATATAATGATGCCATCATGGTAGTTGTGGAAAAACTGAGCAAGGTCGCTCACTTCATACCCGTCAAGTCAACTTGCAAGGTAATATATATTTCCAACATCTTCATGAAAGAGATATTTAGATTGCATGGCATGCCTAAGGAAATTATATCCGACAGAGATACAAAGTTTACCTCAAACTTTTGGAAATCTCTGTTTGTTGGTTTTGAAACGAAATTTATCTTTAGTACAACCTATCTTCCTCAAACTAATGGGAAGAGAGAGAGGTTAAAACAAGTATTAGAAGACATTTTGAGGATGCATGTAATGCATCGACCTAAGAAATGGGAGGACTACCTACCACCGGTATAATTTGCTTACAACAATGGCTCTCAAGAGTCATTTAAAATGAGTCCTTTTGAAGCTCTCTATGGAAGGAAATGAAACATTCCAATCAACTGGAACAATCCAATATATAGAGTTACAATTGGGCCAGATATGCTAAAGGAAATGGAACATCAAGTGATTCATATTAGGCAAAATTTGAAGATATCACAGGATAGACAAAAGAGATATACAGACCTGAAAAGGACTCCTAGAGAGTTCAAAGCAGGAAATCATGTATATCTCCGAGTTATATTCAGGAGAAGATCCTTGAGGAAGGGAGCTTGTGCCAAGATGACATCTTGGTATTGTGGACCCTTTCAAGTTTTGGATAGAGTGGTACTAGTAGCCTATCGGCTAACACTTCCTCCCACATTGAAGGAACATAATGTTTTCCATGTTTCTTTATTAAAGAAGTATGTAAATGATTCTAATCATATTATTGATTGGTCTGTGATTCAGGTGGAACCCAAGGGAGAGTTCCTACCAGGACCTCAATGCATAATAGAAAGGAAGGAAACCCCACTCAGGAACAAAACCATTGCACAGGTAAAGGTGCAATGGAAACACTTTGGCCCAGATGAGGCTACATGGAATTGGAGGATGCCATGAGACATGCATATCCATTTTTGTTTACTTCTATACATACAGAGAACATCGACATATAGAACATCAAGGATGGTGTTCCTTTAAGGGGGAGGGGATTGTAATACCCCTATTTCCGCCAGTTTGTAAATATAATTATAATTGGCCAAGAGACTATGGAAGACTAAATGTGTGTGAATGTTTGATTTAATGAACCCTTGTATAAAAGGGTCAATGTATGAATTTATGTTATTAATAGAATTTGAATATGTGTTGCACAACTACTGAAAGGGGGGAAGTTTTCCAAGATAGACCATGGATTCTATGAGATAGATGGTGAGGGGAAACCAAGAATGGTTGAAATGATACTCACCATAACAGTACCTACTGGGTGTAATTTCTCAACATTCCTCTGACCCGGAAATGAATTACCAGTCAAGCTGGTAGTTGGAAGGCAATCCTCAAGAGTTAATGAGGAGATGGGGAAGGGTACCCATCTATAAGGCTTCTAGGCCTGACCACGAATTTGGATTTGGACCCAACAACCTTGCCGAGGAAGGAAAGAAATGAGGTAATTTGGGGGACATAGTGGGATCTATGAGATATCAGAGTGGAGAAAATACTCTTTCGAGAAGAGAAGGATAACATACTTCGACTCAGAAGTTGAAAGAAAAAGCTAAGCAGTAAGCTCGTGCTAGATGTAAGAAGCTATGGGCAGGTTTTGGCTACAAGATGATAAATGTCGTTGACAAGTGACTAAGGAAGTACTCGTGCAGACCTCCTTTCATGGAGTAGAGAAAACCATTTTCCAAGTTCCTGTAGGAGAAGAAGAGTAACCTTTGTCCCTGACTATTGTGGAGAAAAGAGAAAGAATCTCTCTCAGAGCATCATGTTCTAGCTCGAGGGTGGCCAATGGTAAATCCAGTAGGAGTGGTTGTGCCTATGGTTGGGAGGAAACAAACACCCCTTTCAACAATGGCTTCACATTTTCTAGTTCTGATAAATATTTTCATATTCTGTGTATTATGTTGAATGTGATGATGAAATATCTAATTCTATAATTTAGTCCTTCATTATCTAAACAGTTATTAGAAAAGCTATGTGATTCATGTAAATTGTTATATCTATATGATCTTTCATTTTATCTTAGTTTTTCTACTAGATAGTTATGAGATATGAATCCACAGGAGGGAGGGGGTATGATCGACTGAAATGCCTAAGTCCTACCAACCCTATGAAGTTTACCTTAGCAGGAGTGTCAGAGTTCAAATTCTGTGGGAGAAGGGAATTTTTCCTTTAGACCATTCACCCATCATATCGAGGGCTCAAGCCCATGTCCTTAACCTCTTTACTATAGATAGGATATTGTGTTTATCCCTTAATATTTTCTGAGAGACCCATGTGACCAGGGTCTGGGGACCTTGTGCTAGTTCGAAAGGAGATAGCCATTCGGGACTTCGGGACTTACATCCCCACAATCCTTAGAAATAGTTGAAGGCTGGAGTCACTATTTGACGAGGGTCGTCGATCTAGAGATCCATTATAGGCCTCTACTAGCTGTTAGATTGGACGTAGGAGTGGAAGCGTTAAGTGCTTCAGTGATGTCTTACTTCAGGAGAATAGGAGCAGTCTAGTGCTAAAATTCTCGAACGTCAGAGTCCTAGAGTTAATCCGTACCATTGAATCTAGTGGGACACGTGTCCACATATCCATGGTTATCCGAGAGTCTAGGTATTCGACTAATTAAGAGAAGCAAAAGTTTCCCCCAAAGTTTTGCAAGCCATAGTGAATCCTGGTTGTGGACACTAGGTACACATGGCGACAGATCCGGTGTGGTCCAGAGGGAAAGTCGGGAGACACACACACACCAAACTCTTGAATGTCGAACTTCCGAAGTAACGAGGACCGTCTATCCTCGAATCCTTCAGGATCCTTCTGATACTTCGAGCTAAAGGACCCACCTTTGACTACCCGACTAACAGAGAACGCGTCGTGGAGCGACATGTTTCCCCTACTCGTTCCCTATAAAGTGTTGATCGTTGAAATGGGACCATTGGATGAGGGGGTACATGGCAAGTGATCATGTAGTCCGAAGATTCTGTACTCCAAAGGAAACCATCCAAGAGTTTACGAAGTATGAACTCGCTAAATTCGCGAGTGTCGAAGTGGATCTCAACCATTGGTCGAAAAGGACATGTGGTGCAAGATCTGAGAGTCTGGAGACTTAGCACTTTTGGGGATTTTCATCGATAGGATTCGATAAGCTCTGAATATGAAGCCGTGAAGTAATGAGAGTCGTAGATATATTGATCTACGTGGGATATTGCGACCATTAGATTGAAAGACTGAGAAGATATCAGTCTATGATGACATGGCTCGCTGACATCATCCTAGGTGATGTGGACCTACTTGATGCGTGCCACGTGTCACCCAATTTTGGACAATTCACATACCCATTGTGCTTGTTAGAGAATGACACATGTCACCCCCTATCGAGGACACGTGTGACCACTTGACCCTCGTTGCGTGTCAATTCTTGGTTCATGGTTTCCTGGCCAACGTGGTTGGTGATGTATACGGGACTCCGGGAGTATTGGTAACTTCGAGTGTTCGGGGATTTTGGGGTGTGTTATAGTTTGGGAACGTCCAACACAACATGTCGAACACAAACCGTCAAAGGGCCAAGGCCACTTGGCGAGATATCGAGAGTTCAGGAGTCTGGGCATATCATGGTAAAAAGAAACACTCAACAGAGATCCTCGATCATCGATCGCCGAAAGGCTAAGGCCATGTGGGGAGACCTCAGGACTTCAGGGATTGGGAAAAAGGTGTGTTCAGTGCTAAGCACTGAAGCCCCCTTTTAACCATAGATCTTGGTGGAGGATGTGAACCCTTGATCCCCTCCACTGTTCGACAATCTACAAATTTGACAACACTTTTGGAACTCCCGAAGTCTAGGAACTTCCAAAGATTTGAAACCTTGCTAATGCAGGTTCTTAGCTCTCAGTTTTCATCCTGAGGTCATGAGGAAGACCATGTTAGCTGGTTCAAGAGCATAGTAAGAGATGTTAGCTTTGGGGAAGCTGATTTAGAGGGTTTTTCTTAAGCAAGGGACCGATTATGAACCAGGGAAAGCGAAAATTTGATGCCCCACCCATAGAAAGGCTATTTAGGGGTTGGGTGTGTTACAAAAGCACACAAAGAACATCACTCGCCATAAAGAGAATAAAAAAAAGATCATGAGTTTGGTCGGTGCCTAATACCCTTTTATTCACTTATATAGAATAATTTTACAATGATATAAGAGGGAAGCTAAACCACTGCATGCAGTTCATTACAACAATACAAAGAGTGAAGGAAAGTCACCTTCTAAGACCTCCTAGCTTCTCCACACACCTCAAACCCATGTTGCAATTGCAAGCCTACCTCCTGCAGGTCCTATTCATAATTTCGGTCACCAAGTCAACTTGGGTGACCTACAATGTTAAGTCCTATATTAGACACCACAAATCCCCTTGATAACTCTTGCTTTCCTCATGCTTCCTTATCGATTGATTCCTTAGCTTTTCCAAGTTACCTCATACTTATACACACATTGTCTCTTCACTTGGGAAAGTGTGTTGCACCTAGTGACTTAGGTCGACTCGACTGTCACACACGTTGATCCACTTGAGTCATGCCAACCCAGTCTCCTCGCCTTGTCACCTAGGTCATCCATGCCCCAAGAATTCATTTGGAAATTCCACCTAGTCCCATGCCCCAAGCATTCATTTGGAAATTCCACCTAGTCCCATGCCCCAAGCATTCATTTTGAAATTTCACCTAGTCCCACACCCCGATTCATCCAATCGTTTGTGTTTTCATCTTCCACAATTCATGGAGACAACTCCCCTTCAGTCCACACAACCAGATCGTGCATGCAAGGAGCCCCTACTTGTCCCATATAAGGTCGCAAGGATGGTCATCACTCCATCCTTCACTTAGTCGAGCATGCCCAACCATCCCGTCTTTCTGCGGTGATGTTCCATTCCTGGCATGGCAATGCACTCTCTACCAATTGCAATAGAGGTCTTACACTTAGTATTCATGCACATAGCCAATTCATTTGTCATTTGAATCCCAAAGACTACTACACAATTACATAAAAATTAACCAAAATCACATTTGAAAACATGAACCTTAAGTTCTATAATCACTACTAAATATCTAGATACACATTTGGAAAGATATGGCTCTTATTTTATTCTCTTGTAAAACAACTTTCTAATGACCATGCTCTTTCCAAACTCTAAGTTTAGAATTAGGAGTCATAGCTCTTAGAAATCCATGCACCTCACCTTTACACCTGAGAGTACAATTTTATATCTTACTTTTATTTCCACCCACTTATGGAGTACAAACATGAGCTTCATGAGCTCATATTGTCACAACCTGCAACTTTTCCCATATCCTGCCCAAATTTCTTGTTGAGCCCTAGAAAATTATACAACCTTGTCATGGGTCTACCCATTTCGAGGAGTAGATCTATGAACCTTATGAGTTCATCTTTACCTTCATAATTTTATTGAAACATTAAAGCAAACCTCATGGAGGCTTTATGTCAAACATTTGTGAACCAACTAATATTTTCTTATGACTACTTCTGTATTTCTTGCCCATAACTGCAAGATGAGCTTCAATTTCTTGGCATGTAAAGGTACATTGTTGTATCTAGCTCTAGAACTACTTTTTCATTTTCATTTCTTGCCCACATTACAACCTCGATGTTGTAACATGAGCTATGATACCACTTTTTAGGATACCCATACCCCTTTGTAGCCTTATTAAGGATGAGGGGCATATTTTTTCATATTTTCCATCATCTATGAGCCTTTGGGGTCCATTACTTTCTTTACATTCAAATGGATACTTGTAATGTGGGTAGTAGACCACACACAACACCCCTCCACGTTTGAACAAGACTCTAAAAAAATAATCCCTAGCATAACTTCAACCCTCTCCTTCAAACATAACACATGGAAACCCATCTGAAAATACACGCATTTGAACACCCACACATCCAAGCCATTTCCAACATTTGAAGGTTATGCCTAATAGGGCATTGGATTTCCCCAAAATATGTATCCTTCAAACTCACCTGCTAGGCCATTGGGCCATCTTCGAAGACACATCTTTCAAGTTTCCTCGATAGGCAATCAACCCTCCTTCAAAGATCATAATCGAACAAAAACATTTGAATCACCTTGATAGGCCATCAGGCCAAAATTTGAACAATAACTTTCAAAATATCCCTATAGGCTAGTGAGTGGTTTAGAAAAGGAAACTTTTGAAATGCCTCTATAGGCCATCGAAAATTTTGAAAAGTAAACTTTCAAAATGCCCCAATAGGCCATCATACGATTTCAAAAAACAACTTTCAAATTGCCTTGATAGGCCATCAGGCGAATTTTCAAAAAGATAACCTTTTGTTGATCCATATTCTCGATCAACTTGGTGTTTTCATCTAACCACCCATAGGATTTTCCTTATCCTTTATTCTTGTTTATTTTCCTTTGTTTTCTTTTCTCGTCTTTTAAAACTTTTTCAACACTTAGCCATTTTTCAAACAATATGGAGTGGGGTTAGAAAAAGTCTCAAGTCCATAGGTACGCATTCTCCAAAACACACCTTTGCGATCCGCAAAAACACTTTTTTCAATACTTAGCCATATTTTCAATCTCAATGCATACCTCCTTACCCTTCCTCATATTTGTGTTCAAAGGTTCTCAGGTCTGCATTTCCATGTTATACATTTTTCACTTGTCATTCCTCATTTTCCATTTTCATACTTAACATTTTCCACCCTCCATGACATCACATCACCACTTCCCATCACATTTATTTTCCCTGCCACATCAGTTGTCACTTGTATAAGAATAATACAGTTATTAAATTCACAACACATCGGTTAAAGATCACAATATATCCAAATCTCATGTAAGACGACAATATTAAAATAAATATTTATGATTGATTGAGTTATCAAGACAATACGTGGTGAAATTAAATAAAATCAAATATGTCAAGTGGTAAGTATCGACAGTAGTGCCACCTTTTTGTCAAAAGAAGAAATGAATGTCAAGTAATAAAAAGGAACAATATTGTGGAGATACATTGAACACATTGGGGCATGAGAATCAAGAGTTTCAGTGATCCAAGGCATACAATTCCTACAAATCCCTTTCTTCGATTGAGAAGAAAATGAACTTAATATGGAACTCAAGAATAACATTAACATGTTGTGTTCCGGAAGTGACAGACTTCAAAGTGATTGTTCAATGGTGCATAAACAACTTCATCTCTGAACAAAGAATAATTCAATTGCAAGGTCATCAACCCATCTCTCTATCTCCTTCAACATTCTCCAAAATGCTATGACTCCCTACACCTACCATTTGACTCAAAAAAGAATAGGCCGGTGAATTTCTAAAGCAACATAAAGGAGGACGAATTTCTAAAGCAACATAAAGGAGGAAATAGGTTTCTAAGAAATTACTTGGAGGACCCAACTAGTAACCCTGATACTTCCAGGATTGAGGTAACTTCTTTAAAATACCCGTACATAGAATTTGCATGGTTGTTCACCCGCATTATAGGTCTGGAATCTACTGTGTTTATATCAATAAATGTTATATATTCCCTACACTATATTTTGCATGAAAAATCCATTATTGATTGGGGTTATCTTATCTCAAATTAAATTTCTTTCCAATTGAATAACCTAAAAAAGACTTGAAAGTTTTATATGACTTGTTACCTCATTTTCACCATTGCTTATGGCCACGTGTTTGAAGACTTTCCAAGGGAAAAACAAATTGATTTAAAGTTGGAGCCACTTTGTGCATGGTATTCAGTCACGTACAATCATAAATATCAATACAATTTTTACTTAGTTCATAACTTAATTTCAGAATTCAAAAAATTGATTTTTGGTCATAGTACATCGAGACTATCCTTGGAAGTAGCTACCTTTCTCTATGGGAAAGGAGATTATGAAATGTGTGAGGAATTTATTGTTATTAGATTGTTTGTTAGCGAGGAGAATCCTTTCCTTTTACCATTCTACATATCAGATAAACTCTTTGTCAAAGAAATATGAAAACAATACAAGACTTGGGCCCACTTCTTCCATGATAAGCGGGAAAAAAAAATCCATACCCCTATCATGGAAAATTGTGAAATTTATTGTGACGCATATAACCCACCTTGATGAATTGGTAGGACATCATGAACAACTGGGCTTGAAGGAAGCTAAATCTGTTGAGGGTTTTTACCTAGACAACAAATTTACTGCACATATGGAATTAGTAGGGTACTCTTCACATTTCACTAAAATTGAATCATTTTAGGAGGGTTGCAGAGATAATTTATATCTCCATGAAATGGTGGCCTATCAAGTTTCAAATGACACAAGATAAATAAATGACACCAATGAAGGGAATAAACAACACGACAGGGAAGTGACAAATCAAAACCATAATTCGCCAACAACATCCCAAACGAGAACTCCATAGAGAATGAAGAATAAAACCAGTGGAATTGAGACTAGAAAAACATCAATTGGAGGGTCAGAAAATGGTGGAGATAAAGACCCACCGAGGAAAAATCTCAAAAAATCATATATTACATATACTCATGTGAAAAGAAATAGGAATACACCATCAACAGGGTTAATAATATCTGAAGTTCATAAGAGTCCTCGTGGAATGGACATGGACGATATCATTGAAGAACCTAGATGGTCTACACAAAGATTATTGGAAACAAGGGAATTTTTTTATGCTATGATTACCTAGGATCCCAAAATATTTGAAGAGAAATATGTTTCTTTACACCACATGGCCTACAATCGCGAGACTAAGAAATTGTTACTGGAAAAAGTAAATACTAAGAATAAAAGTTCATCGAAAATATGGAAATATTCAATTGATTTTGATGGAGTAGAACCATAAAAAAATGTAGACTTCCATGGAGCTACTAGAGAGGCCTTGAAGCAATCAATTGGTAATATGGAAAAAGAAAATTCAGAATTGAAGAGGAGGATAAAAGAGTTAGAAGTTCCTCGGTACTAGGACCATTGTTTCCAGAAACTTTGAGTTCAATCCAACTTGCACTTGTGTTAGAGGATACCCCGGAAAGAAACACAAAGTACGAAGACTCATCAAGTTTATTGCAAGCTATAAGAAAATATGTTGGTGATTCCATATAGAAGAGAATTGATATAATCCAAAACATTTGGGAACTTGCCCAAAGTATTGCTAGCTTTTTGTCTAGAATACATAATTTCAAAGAGTAATTGCAAAAGGACTTAGAAAACGATGAAGGATTTTTCAAGGAAGTTGTAAATACATTTTTAGTTAAGGTCTCAAGCTTAAATGAAGCCCGTGGGAAGGGAAAAAAACATTCTTCTCCTTATTGGATGAAGCAGATCAATGCATGTTGACTAAGAAGAATCAAAGAATTAAAAAAAAATGATAAACGGAACTGATGTCTTGAGAAATAAAAAAAAATTGATTTGTTTTTTAAACTTGTTGATCTTACTAAAAATTAAATGGTCCCAATTTATTGATGGATACCATGAGTATATCAAGAGAATATTTAATGGGACAACTTAATGCATTAAAAGTTGCCCGGGCAAATGAATTTACTAAAGCTATAGACTTTTCTGAAGATGAAGTTGAAAAATGGTTAGTCTAATATATCAACAGGAATGATGAAGTGGAAGATGCATTGCATCAATCAGAAATGGATCTGAGAGAATTTGAAAATCAATTATTTGAAATTAAAACTAAGCATGAAATTACCATGGCACCTTTAAGGGAATACATTGAGGAGTGGTTGAAAAAGGCACTAATCAAAATTAATGAACTGGAAAATCCAGAAGCAGTTATATCGGTTATGCCACCTCAACCACAACATACACCTATAAAGGAATCAGGTGAAAGCAAGTAAAGGTTACAAGTACTTCCCATCACAATGAGTCAAGCAACAACCTTGTTCCCCTTTTTCTCTCTTTTTATTCTATAGTCATTTGTCACATTGCCTTTATTTCCTAGTATTTTGTGAAAACTAGGCTGACCCTTGATTGTTTTTCTCTCATCTTCCAGGTTTTTTCATTTTATGGTCCACGTGAGCCAATATCGATCCTCTTTGAAGGGAGAACATATAATTTTTTCTTTAAAGAGATTTAATTTCTATTTAAAGACTTATATTATTTTTTAGACTTCGAGAGAACTACTTGGGATATTACATTATTGTATTCTCAAATACTTTGACTTGAAGCTTGAGTTTCCAAATGTTTTATCCATCATAATATTTTTGGTGTTTAATGTAATGATCATTTAAAGTTCTCTTATATATGCAATCTATCTTTCTTGTCTCTTTACTGTGGATATCTTTTTATTGTCTTGTTAATTGTTGTGATCGAAATGTCAACCTTTAATTTATCATACTTATTTGATTTATCCATGTTGTAAGATATTGTATATATGGTTTCTTTTTTAAAGGTATCTGGTCCCTATCTTAAGTATTGTTTTGAATAAGAATGTTATCTTTTACAAAAACTGGTCCTTATCAGATTTTGTTATAAGTTTATAAGAAAAAGAGTAACACCTCTCTAAAAACAAAGGGGTATTCATATCCTCATGATTTTTACCTTAAGACCATAAAAACATCTTTTAGATCAACATTTTTGGCGGCTCTACTAGGGAGAGAAAAAGATTGGTTTCGCGAACCAAAATCTAATGACTTAACTTGACCCAAATCAACCAAATTTGCAAATTGGTCTTAGAAATCAATAGAGCATATTGCATCAATTGTATAATTTAACAATAAGGACATCAAGAACCCGAGAAGAAATAGAAATATCATGGGAGACTCTTTCTCATGAAGGAGAAAGAGAAATCACGAGAAAACAACGACAAAGAGGTAAAAATTAAGAAAAGTCTGGAAACATACAAAGGGCCAATAACAAGAAGTAAAAGTAAACAAATTCAAATTTTTGAAGTTGAAAAAAGTTCTAGGACCGAGAAAAGAAAAACTCAAACAATGGGTGCTAGAGAAGAAAGAAATGATGTTCCTGAGAATAAAGGAGAAAGACACTATAGACAAAGAATCTCACAAAGAAGGGTTAGAAATAGCCCATTAAATCTTCAAGGAGAACAACACCAATTACCTACTCTTCCATAAGGAGTCCTACCAATATTTTCAGGACACAGAGTAATGGACCCAAAAAGACATATGGACCAATTTTTATCTATGTGTGAAATACATCTAATAGACCATGATGATGTAATGGTAAGAGTTTTTCTGCAGACGTTGAAAGGCATGGCCTATGAATGGTACATGTTTCTTACTACTCGGTCAATTTCATCATCTAATGATTTGGAAACTATGTTTATCACCATGTATGCACCTTCCATTGCATATCATACATTGCTCACACAGTTTACCCAAATCCATTTGAGAAAATGAGAGAATTAGAGATTCCAATTTGTGATTTTTCAAAATCTTAAATCAAATTCCAGAAGCACAAAGACCAAATGATCCAGTTATACTCAGATGTTATAAGAATTCCATGCCAACCAATGTGAAATATTCTATCGAAGCTTCTCAAATACAATACTTAGATGGTGTTATAAGCAAAGGAAAAAAAATGGAAGAAATTATGATAGAAAGAAATGTTGACCCTGAGATTATCCTTGGAAAAGTTCAAAGGCAAATGGATAACCTTACTATAGAAAATCAAGAAGCATCAACCTCAAGAAATGTTGAAAAATAAGGAATTGGGGGAGGATTTTTCCGAGGTATTATCCCAAATGTAAGGAATGATCCAACTACTACCCAAGAAACAAAGCAAAGATTGGAAATAGCTCAAATGAATAGGACTATTCAATAAATGCAATATGAGCTAACCAGATTAAAAAGAGATGAAAAATTCATTCCAGTTGATCAAAATCCAAGAGTTCATGCTCAGGAACAAAGAAGAATCCCTAATCAAGAAAAAAGGATAATAAATTATGGTAGAAATGAAGAACAAAGGCCAAGAGCACCCAACATGCCAAATCCCAATGCTCTTGTATTAGAAGAAATTGTTGTGGAAGAAAATTTTGAAGATATTGAGCAAGAACCAAACGTCATCCAAGATGAAAATTTAGAATCGGTAGAGACTGGTGAAGGTGAATCATCTTTCTACATTTTTAACGAGCAAGAAGAATCTGACATTAATTTACAGGAAAATGTTGTCCAGACAAGAACACAAGCTAACAAGTTTAAAACAAAAGAGGCTCCAAAAAAAGAAAAGACTAAAACAAATCAAGCAGAAATAACAAAGAAACAAGTTGTTGCTAACCAGGATAAGACTCCACAAGTAATGACCTATAATGTGATAGATGATTTATTCAAACTCGGAATCACTTTTCCTTTTATAGAGATAGTCAAAATACCACAACAAAGGGAAAACTAGTTAAGAATACTTGATGATTCAGATATAAGAATGGAAGTTGCACTTATAAATTTTAAACAACAACAAAGTTATTCATTAGCTAAACCAAGAGGGAAAGTTCCAATGTTCTATATAACCATAGAGAATCATGTTGTTGTGTTACACAATTGTTTGATTGATAGTGGTGCTACTAATAACATCATGCCTTTGTTAGTCATACAAGCACTTGGGATAGAATGTATGAGGCACTATGAGACTGGTGAAATCATTTATGCTATTGACACAAGAAAATTCCCAACCTGTGGGGAAATAAAATGTTTTTATGCTTGGATAACTATGACTCCTGATATCACAACAATATTCACTATTATAGTGGTAGATCTTCCTCCAGCATATGGATTTGTTGTTGGCAGAGATTGGTGCTCGATGATTGGAGGTTATATAATGAATGATGAAAATCATATGATGTTGTCTCACAAGAGTGGAACAATAGTAAGAGTTCCTAGAGAAGTCAGGAAATCGCTTTCTTTCAGAGAAAAGGAAAATGAGTTGATGAGGAATTATCTTGATGTTGGAATGGGAAATTATGTTGTGTTTGATTCAGAGCAACTCAGCATCCCAAAACAAGAAAAGGAAAATTATTTTCAAGGCTATTGGAGGATGCCCTTTGATAGTGCATGCTCTAAATCTAGGAATGGAGAAGGAATAATTTTTAAGAGTCCTAAATATGTCATACATCCATATGCAATTAGACTTGAATTTCCATGCACAAATAATGAGGTGAAATATGAAGCATTGATTCAATGTATGATTATTTCCCTTCAAATGAAAGTTGAGAACTTAGTGATCATTGGTGATTCAGAGTTGATTATTAATCACATCATAAATAAATATAAGGTTAAAAAGGAAAATTTAAAATGTTATGCAAAAAGGGTGTCAGAGATCAAGTATTCTTTCAATTATTTTAATATATATTTTATTCCTAGAGAAAATAATCAAAAGGTTGATGAATTAGCAATATCAACATCCCTTTTTAACACAGAGGGTTGTCAAGGATGAGGTACTTATCATGTGAAGACTATTTTACAAGTTTTGAAAATGATGAGCATGTTGTAAATTTTCTTACAGATGATGATCCCATAATTAAGTTGATCTAGTAGAAGATCATAATTTACAAGGATAATTCCATAAAGAGAATCATAAATTTTCTCTAAAGAAGTATATCAATTTGGAATCCCTCTTTACAAGAGATGACCGATCAACATTTCATAACCATTAGAAGAGCCTTTTGTAAGAAAGGTCCAAGAAACACAAAAGATAAACATCGGTATCCTTGAATCACCAAAGTATATAAATATGGGTACTAGCCGCACCAAAGAAGAAATCGATCAATATACTCATATTTTTAAAGATTTTCAAGATGCATTTGCATGGAGTTATGATGATTTGAAAGAATATGATAAATCAATATTCCAACGTACTATACCTTTGAAAGGAGCCAAACCATTCAAGCAAAAATTGAGAATAATAAATCCCAAGATAAAGCCTCTGGTAAAGATAGAAATTGAGAAATTAAAGAAAGTTGGAATAATTTTTCCTATCAGACATTCAGATTGGCTTTCAAATCCAATGATGGTAAGGAAGAAGACTAGTGAGATCCTCTTGTGCATTGATTTTAGGGATCTTAATCAAGTTAGCATAAAATATAATTACCCCTTACCTAATATGGAAATGCTCCTTTAACATGTTGTAGGGTCTGCACTAATGTCAATGCTAGATGGGTTTTCAAGTTATAACCAAGTCTTGGTAGCAAAAAAAGATAGACAAAAAACAACATTTGTAACACCATGGGGAACTTATAATTATGTCGGATTGTCATTCAGAGCAAAAAATGCAGGGGCCATATTCCAAAGAGAAATGGCTCACTCTTTCGAATATTTCATCGGAAAGTTCATGGGTGACTACCAAGATGATTTAAAAGTTTCTTCAAAATCAAGAGCAATACATATTGAACATCTCAAAAATATTTTTGAAAGGTGCAGAATGTATGGTGTATCATTAAATCCAAAAAAATGTTTGTTTGTTATAACAGAAGGAAAGTTGTTAGGATATATTGTAAGTAAAGAAGGAGTGTATATTGACCCAAAAAGAATCAAAGCAATAAATGACCTTAATCCTCCCACATCAACAAAGGGAGTACAATCCTTCTTCAAGAAGATAATTTTCATTTGAATATGTGTCCCCAATTATGCTACCATTGCCAAAAATATAAACAAGTTACTAAAGAAATATGAAAAGTTTGAATGGACATAAAAAATTGAAAAGGCTTTCACATAAGTTAAACAAGCCATTACTACTACCCCTGTTCCTATTAGCCTAGATTTTGATGAGTTTCTGTAAGGTCTCTTCCAACAAAGCCTTATAAAACATAAATTTAATTAGAGAAATGCTATCCTAACATCTTCACAATTTCATAACCAACATATAACCATTCATAACTAGCATATTTAAAATTTATGAGCAGGTCATAATAAATTACATAACACAGTAGAATAATGAAAATACATACCTCTAACTGATGTTACTGCTATCCTCCAACTCTGCCTGATGCTCTGCCCAAAACCGTCTAACCTCCTAGCTAGCTAGGAACAAAGCCTCTTTGGCTCCCTAGCTCCAGGATTCCGTAAGGATTCCTGGCCCCCGAGCCCAAAACTCCCAGCAACAGTTGCCCCCATGTAACAGTCCTACAACAAGCTTCTCCAGCCAAAAACCAGTAATACAATCTTCCAATCTCCCCCCAAAAAAATGCTCCAACACAGTCTCCTAATATGAAAATTATGCTCCCTGGCAAAAGTCCCAAAAAAGTCCTCCTTCTCGAATGTCTTTTTCCCCTCTTATCCTCCTTTCCCCCTCTCTCATTCACCGCCTTCTCCCTTTCATTAAGACTCACCCACCTTATCCCTTCATTCAATGCCAACCACCTTATCCCCTTTCTCTAAAAAGGTTCCCTCATTCGATACGTTAAGTTTTCATTTAATAATTTAAAATTTATTAAACTCAAATTCATTAACCAAATATTTAATCAGTTAATTAATTACTTAATTAATTAACTAATATCCATTAAACAATTATTAATTCAGGACAATTAATTAATTAATTAATTAACTAATACACATTAAACAATTATTTTAAGATACAAGGGAAAAGACACAGGGTTCACACATTCATATCGAATAACCAACATTAGCAGTAAGTAAGCCAAGAAAACTCATACATACTAATGTACATGTGCAAGAAATGCATGTGTAGCTAGTACATACAAGTCTCGTGCATGTACTAATAACAATAACTATCATCTCTATAGTAATTTTTGTATGCATCCAATCCATTCAACGAGACTATTCATTTTATAAAAGATAATAACCCAATCAAATGTTTGTGAAATACTTTAATTACAATTATCTAGCTCAACAATGTTATTTAGACTATTGTAGTTTAGTTAAGTAATTATGAATATTCATATATACACATTTTATTTTCAGAAGGAAAAACAATAAATTCCACCATAAGGCAAATCTCCATACACTCTCAACTATTTCTACTCATCCTTCCTCCCTAACTTACTTCCATCTTCCATTCCTATCCTTCCTCTACTGGACTATCTTGGAGCGTCAACTATATTGACCTAACTCCAAATAGAACCCGTAAGCGGAAGTGTCACTATCTTGACCAAGCTTCCCCAGCAGGCAACTGACAGTCATCATCACACGTCTAGGGGAGCATGAACTAACACCATCCTCCCATGACTCTAGGTTTCAGAGGATACACAGTGGGAAATGCCTCCACCTCTCCTAACAGGACTATGGTCCACACCCTACAATGGAATATACAGTGGCACCTTGTTGCTGGGAGTTTTGTCATCGTTTATTCGGTTTTGGGCAGTTTCACCTCCTGAAATCCTGCACTGGTCCACATATCATAGCAATGTATCCAAACCAATATAATTT
>ML798299.1:288396-318521 GCA_009831015.1 Picea engelmannii | reverse complement strand
CATCAATAACATTTTAAACATTCATAGAATTTACATTCACATAGTAGATCACATCATATCCATCATCATCAATAACATTTAAATATTCATAAAATTTACATTCTCACAATATATCGCATCATATCCATCATTATTCAGATACAGTTAAACATTCATAAAGGTTCATGCGTCTTAAAAGTTCAAGTGTATCATTTAATAGTTTCACTGTGAATAGAAAATAAAGGTGTTTAGGCCTCAGGTAATCCTAGTTGTCTAAGTCAAAAGGTGGCGTTACATACACCCAACCTTCAAGAAACATATTCTCGAGGTGGTCAAAAAAGTGAGGGATAATCTCATCGTAATGTCTCAACATCTTCCCAAGTAGCAGATCCTGGACTAAACTTGTCCCATTGGACCTTAACTTGTTCTACCAGACGTTTCCTGAGCTATCAGTCTCTACAGTCCAATATGCGTAATGGTTCTACCATGAGGGTTCCCACGTCCGATACCTGCAATTCCTTCCAATTTAGTTTATGTGATTCATCAACAACATAATGTCGTAGAACAGATACATGAAAAACATTATGAGTTTAATGCAAGTAGGGTGGTAGTACGAGATGATAGGCAATGGGTCCAATTTTCTCTTGGATTTTGAACGGTCCTATAAATCGAGGTGACAACTTTGTCCCCTTCCTGAACCGAATGGTACTCTTATTAGGCCTAATACAAATGAAAACCTGATCTCCCACTCTATAACTTTGATCAGTCATGTGTGCATCCGCATAACTTTTATGTCTATCATGTGCTTCCTTTAGTGTCTGCCTAATCTGAATCACCTGTTCCTCCATATCTTGAATCAATTTTGGCCCAACTGTTACTCGGTCTTCTAACCTCTCCCAACTCAACGACGTTCTGCATGGCCTTCCATACAAAGCTTCATAGGGTGGCATTCTGATGGAGCTATGAAAATTGTTATTATAGGCGAACTCTATTAAAGGTAGGAACTTCTCCCAATGGGTTTGATTATCCATGATGTACATCCTAAGCATGTCTTCCATAACCTGATTTACTCTCTTGGTTTTCCCATCTGTTTCAGGATGATAAGTTGTACTTAAGTTCAACTGAGTCCCCAATGCTGACTGCAAACTTGTCCAAAACCTAGAAGTGAATCCAGAGTCCCTATCTGAAATGATCTTCTTAGGTATCCCGTGCAAATGGATGACCTCACTTACAAACACGCGTGCCACATCAGTGACATCATAAGTGTCTTTAACCGGAATAAAATGAGCACTCTTGGTTAACTTATCAACTATTACAAGAATGGCATTGTGTCTATGAGATGTGATCGGAAATCCCACAACAAAATCCATAGAAATGACTTCCCACTTGGACATAGGAACATTATGTGGTTGTAGGAGACCTGCCAGGTGATGGTGGTCAACTTTCACTTGTTGACATTGTAGGCATTTGGCGATGAAATAGACTACATCGTGCTTCATGCCTACCCAGAAGAAGAGCTTCCTCATGTCTGTGTACATTTTCTTCACACCCAGATGCGCACAATAAAGTGCTCTATGGGCTTCCTTCAATATGATGGTTCGAATATCCCCACCTTCGAGGATGTACATCCATCCTCAATATCTTAATAGTCCATCTGCTTCTAGACTATATCCTTCATACTTTGGATCTAATTGCCTCCCAATTTGGAGGTTTGAGGTAACCTTTAAATACGAACTGTCTCCAAGGAGTTGTGTCAACACACGTTCCCTCAGATTGACTTTTAAGGGTACCAAGGAGAAGACACGTGGTCTCCTACTCAAGGCATCCACGACCACATTTTATTTTCTCTTGATGTAAGAAATACCAAAATCGTACTCACTCATGAACTCACTCCACTGACTTTGCCTGACATTCAAATCCCTTTGAGTGAAGAGATGTTTTAAAATTTGATGGTCCGTTTTGAGCTCAAAGTTTTGCCCTACTAGATAGTGCCTCCAAAGTTTCAGAGCTATCATTACCGTTGCCAACTATAAATCATGAGTGGTGTAAAGTTCCTCATGTTTCTTAAACTTCCTTGATGCATAAGCTATCACTCCTCCATATTGCATTAGCAAGTCCCCCAACCCTTTCTTTGAGGCATCCATGCAGAATATGAAGTCCTTTTCCATATCCGACACTCATAGAATTGACACACTAGTAAGTAACCTTTTAAGCTCAATGAATGCACTATCACATTCTTTTGTCCATTCATACCTGACCCCCTTGCACTGCAAAGTGGTGATGGGTTTCACTATTTTAGAGAACCCTTCCACAAATCTTCGATAATAACCTGCTAGCCCCATGAAGCTTCTTACCTCATGAGCATTTTTCGGCACTGGCCACTCCATAATGGCCTTTACCTTTTCTGGGTCCACAGAGATTCCTTCACCGGAAATGATATGACCTAAATAGTGGATTTCGTCTGGAAGAAGGAACACTTCGACAACTTCCCATAAAATTTGTTCTCTCTAAGGAAAGACAACACCACTCGCAAGTGTTCCTCATGTTCTCTTTCATTCTTGGAATAGATGAAGATATCATCTAGAAAGACTTGTACAAAGAGGTCTAGGTATTTCCGGAATACACCATTCATGAGGCTCATGAATACTGCTAGCGCATTGGTCAATCCAAAAGGTACTACAATGAACTCGTAATGCCCAAACTAAGTTCGAAAGGCAGTTTTAGGAATATTACCTTCCTTAATCCTTAACTGGTGATACCCTGATCGCAAATCAATTTTTGAGAATACCATTGCTCCTTTCATCTGATCAAAGAGATCATCTATTCATTGCATTGGATACCTATTTTTCACTGTAGCACAGTTCAAGTCCCTATAATCTATACACAGTCATAAGGAACCATCCTTCTTCTTCACAAAAATTACTAGTGCACCCCAAGGTGAGACACTAGGCCTTATTAGCCCTAAGTCGAGTAGCTATTTCAACTGCATCTACAACTCACAAAGTTCTGGCACTGCCATCCTATATAGATTCTTGGAAATTGGTTTTGCACCAAGTTTTAGCTCAATAGTGAAATCAAGCTCCCTCTCAGGAGGTAACTCTGGTAACTTGTTCGGAAAAACATCTTTAAACTCTGACAATACTGGGTATTGATCCAAGGAGGGTCCTTTCCTTTCACTCATTGCTTCCACTACATAAAGTCGACATCCTTGCCTCATGCACTGCTTAACCTACATAGTTGAGATAAATCATAGAGACACCTTTCTCCGTACACCCTGGATCTCTATTGGCCTTCCTTCGTCGTCAACACAAAGCACCCTTTTTGCGAAACAATCTACCATAGCTCGATGAGCTTCTAGCCAATCCATTCCAATGATTAGGTCATACGCCCCTAGAGAAGTGGCGTATACCTACAACCTAGTAGTACACACTCCTAGGTCTAATAGACAATTATCAACGCTAGGTCCTACCACTTTTTTTTCCCCCGAAGCCATCTCGACTTGTTTAAAGTCATCGTGCTCATAGGCTGCCAACCCACTCTTTTCTAATGAAGATGGTGAAATAAAACTATATGTAGCACCAGAATCAAATAAAATTTTAACATTCATATGATTTAGCGTACCTGATGATTCCACCACCGTGGATTGATGTTCTGCCTGACGAATATTAATTGTTGCATAAATCTGGTGGCTACCACTTGCTCTTCCCATTGGGGCCTTTCCTTCTCTATGCACAAATCATGATCCTAACGCTGGGCAGTCACGTTGGTAATGGGGTCCTCCACATCCCCAACATGTAACCTGAGATTGAACCTGCACACTGCTCTGTGACGGTCTCTGAAATGAGTTCCTTCCCCTGGAACCCCTGCTCATACTAGTTGCTCCTTGAGATGGTCGTGGACCTGCCTATGTCATTGGTGATGAACAGGATGCTGCACTCGCGGCCATTGAAATACCTGTGGTGACTGTCCTTGGTGTGACTCTATTACCATATGGAGGTGGCCTTGATCTCCCTCCCCTAGAAAATGTCCTAGGGGCCTTCCCCGCGAATCCAGGACGATGTGGAAAGGTCGATCTCGTACCTCCATTTAAGCTCATGTGTTCCTTCGCATAACATGCATTTTCGACTGCTTCCGCTACTGAAGATGGTTTCCACATCCACACCATGGCCCTTATCTTAGGTTTTAACCCATAGACCAAGTGTTCTGCCTATCGTTGGTCATTTCCATGTATGCAACATATTTGACCAATTCCATAAACCTGATCTCATATTCTTCTACGGTCCTGTTTCCCTGTACTAGAGCATGAAATGCTCCCACCTGTTGTTCCTCGTAGTAAGTTGGTAGATATTTCCTTCGGAACCTCTCCTCAAAAAGTTCCCAAGAGACGGTGTCTGGGGTAAGGTGTAATTGCCTCTCCAAGTTGCCCCACCAGTTCAGGGCACTGTTTCTCAACTGAAAAATCACTATCTTCACCTTTGATGTGGATGCATAGTCTCTTAAGGAGAAACACCTTGTCATGCCTTCCAACCATGCCTCTACACGTTCACTGGCATGACCCCCAACAAACTCTGGAAGTTTGATCTTCTGCGGTTCTCTAATGATGTCTTCGGGTGGAGGCCCTCCCCCTGAATCCCTCGACTCTTCAGGATTACCCATTCCAGATGGTGGGGGATCCACTTCGATCCCAGTTGGCTAACGCCCCTTTAAAGTCTCATTTATGGCCTCCAAAGAGCGCATAATGAGAGCTAATTTAGGCGATGGTGATGGCGGCGTTGGCGGTCCCTCCGACGATGTCCCTCTGCCTCGATTTCCTTGAGTCCTAACCTTCCTGTATAATTGAATATGCATCAATCCAAAGTTTGTCAGGGTGATTCTAGGACATTTCACATTTGTTCAACTTACACTAGAAAACATGGTTAGGCGTAAGTTTTTTTTTACTTGTCTGTAAACAAACATTACTCTCTTGAGTGGAAGTGGCTAGGTCAGGGTTGAAAGCCTCTAAGCTTGATGTTTTTGCCTAAGGAAACTGCTGACTCTCTCGCATGTGATCAACACATATAACCTATCATTACTATCATGGTGCAGTGGTGTACGATCTTTGGTGAAATCTCTATACTCGGTGGATAGGTCGCCAGTTCAAAACCTGTCCGCTCCAACAAAATTTAATCTAATCCAAAAATAATTTTATTAGTATCGTAATGTTATGTCAATTACAAATTTTAATTAATTAGTCATTTAATTAATTAATCACTATTCATTTAATCCATTAATCACTATTATTAATGCTTTGTAATAAAGTTAAAATTTGAAATTAATTATTTAAAATAATAAAAATTTAAAATTGAAATTAATCATTCTAAAATTTAAAATTTAAAAACAACCACAAAAAAGTTTTAAATTATTAAAACCCAAATTTAAAGTAATCAAAATAAATTTAAAGTGATTAAAATAAATTTAAGGTAATTAAACAAAAATAAAATAAATAACATAATAAATAAACAAATAATTCATAATAAAAACTCAAGGCAGCGGTGGGTCCTCGCATGAGGTCCACTTGGCCTCTCCCTCTTTTCCCGCATGCTTAACATTCAATTAAATAATAAAAAGAACAACTACTAAAACCCTAACAAACCCTAATCATCGAGGTTTTCCCTATTCTTGCCTCTCCACCCATGTTCTTCTCTCATGGCCTCTCCTAGTTGGGCGTTTGATAGCTCGTGGTTTGGGTGTTGGTAGCGGTGGCTGCCATTGCCATTGCTTCAGCGTAGCATCATACCTACCTGAAGGTATAGGCATGATGCGTTCAACATTGTAACGTGATGCGTTCAACACTGTATCGCCCCTTCGTGAGCTCCTCCTTCGTGGGTTCCTCCTTTGTGGTCTCTTTCCCCTTATGGTGTTTCTCCTTGGTGCCTTGTTTGGGATGTCTCATGACTTGGTATGTGTTGCGCCTTGTTTGGGATGTCTCATGAATTGGTATGCATTGTCAGTTGGTCTGTTGGTTTTTTTATTTTTTATCAGATGCAATAATGTGTGGCACATTGGTATGATGCATTGTGCAGGGTCACTGGTGTTTGTGGGAGGTCAGGGGGTCGGTTTCCCTCGCCTCCACTATATGTTTTTCTTTCTATCAGATGCATAGTGCAACATAGTCGTGCCCTTGTGGTCTCTCCTTGGTGGTTGTGTGCGCTCAGTGGGTATGGAGTTGTGGGCTCGTCTGGTGGCTTAGTAACGGGACTTCTAGAATGGCATCGGGCTTGGTAATGAGCATTGGGATTTGGATGTTGAATTGTGGACTCTGTATGTGTGTTAACTCATGGACTTCGGTGATTGTATTTGGGCGCCGACTAGTTATCGGTCGCGGGTTCAAAACCCATGAACCCGCACCCTTTTTTTTAATGTTTTTGGTTGGGCCTGTGTGTGTGATTATGTTGTACCCTTCGGGCCAATATTTACTCAGTTCTACACTTCATTGACTAATGGGCAAGTTTCTCTAGTGGGTGATAGATGCAATACTTTCCATGACTCTGTATGCATGCTAAGCAAGCTGATGTCTCTATCATTTTATCTGAAATGCTCAGAGAGTCAAAACACCATTTTAATTCCGCGATTATCCAGAAAGAAAGACTAAGCAAGCCATTCAATGCTGGAGCTTTCCTTTGGGTTTTCTAGAGGGTAATCTCTATGTTTATTGTGTGCTTAATGGCTGCGTGGTTGTTTAATTGATGTGCGCTTGCTTCATTCTAGAATATGGTTGCATGGTTGTTTAATTGTTGGTGTAGCTAAGCTCACAATAACAATGTTAGTATCCTAGCAATGTTAGTATACATCTCATATATACAAAATATGTATTTTGTTCCAAACTTTTAGAGTAGTTTCTGCCTAAAGAATACTTTTTGAAGTTTTTTTTTTTTTTTTTTTTTGAAGTTTTTTTTTTTTTTTTTTATTGTGTTTTGGGTTTATGAATTGATGGATCAAATACGTAAAACAAAAATACAATACAAAAAAAAATTGACTGTGCCGTATACATATTGTACCGGAAATTTGACATGCTAGTGCCAAAATCTGTACAACAAAGTGCAATAGAGACGAATCTTGCTACTATGGTGGAGCATACCACTACCACAGGGAAATAGAAACCTGGTAGGTTGCTTAACACTACGTCCTTGCATTAGCGAATCAATGCCCCATTGGCAATTTTCTTGTATTTTTTTTTCTCTTTTAAATTTTATGATTAGCGAGACTATACCTAGGATTTCCTCTTCGTTGCATAGTTTTTTTTTTTTTTTTTGAAGCTTAACATGCCATCACTGTCAGAGGCATTCTTCATCTCTTTTAACAATCTTTTGATGTGAGGACTACTTCACACAAACCCCATGTTTACAGAAATGGGAAACAAATCAACAGTGAAACTAGAAATGGGGGCTAGAGTGTTTCAGGATTAGAAGCAGTTCTCCTTGCACTCTGTGTATTATCTTATGTAACAAATAATTTACTAATTTAGTGAATAAAAATCTATACAATACTGAAAAGTAATCTACCATATCTAAGGTTGTAGATTTTGGTGTTATAAATTATATCACATTCATTTCTTAATGCGTAGATGTCCTTTTTTTTGTTTAAATAATACATGGCTATTTTTTTTTTTATCAATTGTTATCCTGTGCAGAGAAGTTCCCCAGAAACAACCTTTCTATACCATTTCCGTTCCTTGGATAAAGTAGTCCACAACACCATTTCTGGTAACATAGCACAGACCCATATTTCCAAGAAATTACATGAAACAATTACATTTAGGTACTATTCTCTCTGATGCTAGGGCTACTTTGATGGCAGGGTTACTTTTCTTTCTGGTGTTAAGGAAAATGTGCATAGGTCAAGTATCTTCAATTTTAGTAGACTGAATGTCTTCATATAGATTAAATTAATAGGTTCCATAAAAAAAACATAAAGCAAATCATTAGCTAACCTATGAGTGGTTAAAAGTTTTGTAACACAACCCAAATTGGATTGCAGATGAAAAAGACAAAATCCCAGTGCTTTGGGTGGTCAAGCCTAGGTTTCAGTTTCAAAACCGGGCTCTGATACCATGTGTAAAGTCTCTTCAACCAGGGCCTTATAAAACATAAATTTAATTAGAGAAATGCTATCCTAACATCTTCACAATTTCATAACCAACATATAACCATTCATAACCAACATATTTAAAATTTATGAGAAGGTCATAATAAATTACATAACACAACAAAATAATGAAAATGCATACCTCTAATTGATGCTACTATTGTCCTCCAACTCTGCCTGATGCTCTGCCCAAAACCTTCTAACCTCCCAGCCAGCTAGGAACAGTGCCTCTCCGACTCCCTAGCTCCAGGATTTCGTAAGGATTCCTGGCCCCCGAGCCCAAAAATCCCAGCAACAGGTGCCCCCATGTAACAGTCCTACAACAAGCTTCTCCAACCAAAAACCAATAATACAGTCTTCCAATCTCCCCCCAAAAATATGCTCCAACACAGACTCCTAATATTAAAATTATGCTCCCTGCCAAAAGTCCCAAAAAAGTCCTCCTTCTCGGATGTCTTTTTCCCCTCTTATCCTCCTTTCCCCCTCCCTCATTCACCGCCTTCTCCCTTTCATTAAGACTCACCCACCTTATCCCTGCATTCAATGCCAACCACCTTATCCCCTTTCTCTCAAAGGGTTCCCTCATTCGATACATTAAGTTTTCATTTAATAATTTAAAATTTATTAAACTCAAATTCATTAACCAAATATTTAATCAGTTAATTAATTAATTAATTAATTAACTAATATCCATTTAACAACTATTAATTCAGGACAATTAATTAATTAATTAATTAACTAATACACATTACACAACTATTAATTCAGGACAATTAATTAATTTCTTAGGGTTTTTACAGTTTCTATTGTATTGTTTTGCCTCAGATGAAACCATTTCTTCTATACTTACTCAGAAAAATCAGAAACAAGAAGAACTCCCAATTGCTTTCATGAGAAAAACACTTCACGATTATGAATTGAATTATTCAATCATTGAAAAACAAGCATTGTCTCTAGTCAAAGTGATTGCTCATTTCAGGACATATATTCTATCAACTCATGTTATTGCTTATGTTCCTCATTCGCTAGTCAAAATGCTTTTGAATCAACAACTCATAGAAAGAAGACAGGCAAACTAGATGGCCAAACTTCAAGAATATGACTTAGAAATCAAACCTTTAAAAGTTGTCAAAAGACATGGTTTGTGTAAATTCATGACAGGGATTGAAGCTTTAAGCATTCCTCCCCCCAATGGGCTTGGTGTTATAGTCCAAAGAACACGTTTGGATAATTTTGAATGGTATAAAAACATAATATTTTATTTAAAATCTAGTTAGTGTCCCCTCAAAATGTCCTCAAAAGAAAGAAGAACCTTGAAAATGAAAACAAATCATTATGTTCTAGTATCCGTAGTATTATTCAGATTAAATTTTGATGGTGTATTGCTAAGATTTTTGGATAATTCAAAATCTAAAGAAGTGATTCAAGAATTTCACAACGAAGTTTGTGTAGGGCATTTCTCAACAATTTTAACAACACACAAAATCATTCGAGCTCGTTTTTATTGATCAACTATGTTCAAAGATTCTTATGAATTTGTTCGAAAATGCATCCCATGTCAGACGTTCTCTGGAAAAATGAAAAGAGTTGCAATGTCACTATAGACTGCCATGGTGGAGAAACCATTTTCCCAATGGGGTTTAGATGTGATTGGTCTGATAAATCCTAAATCTAGCAAAGTCCATTCATATATTATCACAACAACTGACTATTTCACAAAATGGCAAGAAGTTGTATCTCTAAAAAATACATATTCAGAACAATTAATTCATTTCTTGAAAGAAAATGTTTTGTCCAGGTTTGGTGTCCCAGAAAAATTTATATCAGACAATGGGTCAATTTTTATTAGATCAAAATTCACAAAATTATGTGGTGAATATGGAATAATCATTGGACAATCATCCAATTATTACCCTCGGGGACACAGATTAGAAGAGTCAAAAAACAAGACATTGATTCAAATCATCAAGAAAACTATTGAAGCTAATCACAAGAATTGGCATAACAATTTAATAGATGCACTCTAGGAAATCCATTTAACTCCAAAGGATAGTACAAGGCATTCTCCGTATACTTTGGTATATGGAAGGGAAGCAATATTACATTTACATGTTGAATTGAATGCCTTGAAAATAATTTTAGATGGTGAAGAGAAGGAAGGACAATCATTGATACATAGAAGATATAATGAGCTCTTGCAACTGGAAGAATAGAGAGAACAAGCAATATTGACAATAAATAAAAGGCAAGAAGTGGTGAAGAAATATTTTGATAAAAGCACAACTTCAAAGGATTTTCAGAAGGACCAATTGGTTTTGTTGTGGAACGAAGCAAAAGAAAAACCATCATTCCATACAAAATTTGAAGCTCTTTGGATTGGTCCATATCAAATTGAAAAAGAAATAGTTTATGATTCATACTTGCTCAAAGACATGAAGGGAATAAGTAAGTCGTTGTCTGTCAATGGGAAACATCTGAAGCATTTTTTTTGTTGACTCCTCCTTAGTAAAAAAAAATTGTACATGGTCTTTCTTGGGACTCCTTGTACATATTTTTAGGTTTGTTTTTCTTATTTTCTGTGACTCCATTTGGCCCAATAGAAAATGATTATGGATTCTCAGCAACCCACAGTTGGATCTAGATGTTGATCCATATTCTTAATCAACTTGGTGTTTTCATCTAACCACCCATAGGATTTTCCTTATCATTTATTCTTGTCTATGTACCTTTGTTTTATTTTATCTCCTATCAAAAATTTTCCAACACAACCATTTTTCAAACAATGTAGAGCGGTGGTAGCAAAAGTCTCAAGTTCGTATGTCCACATTCTCCAAAACACACATTTTCGATAAGAAAAAACACATTTTTCAATACTTAGTCACATTTTCAATATCAATGTAGACCTCCTTACCCTTCCACATATTCGCATTCGCAGGTCCACAGGTTCGCAAGTCTGCATTTCCATATTATACATTTTACACTTCCCATTCCTCATTTTTCACTTTCATAATTAACATTTTCCACCCACCATGACATCACATCATCACTTCCCATCACATTTATTATCCCCACCACATCAACTGCCACTTGTATAAGCATAATACCATTATTAAATTCATGACACATCAGTTAAAGCTCATAATAAATATCAATCTCATGTAAGACGACAATATTAAAAACAAGATTTATGATTGATTGAGTTATCAAGACAATACATGGTGAAATAAAATAAAATAAAATATTCCAATTTGTAAGTAATGACAATAGTGCCACCTTTTTGTCAAAAGAAGAAAAGAATGTCAAGTAAGAAAAAGTAAATGTATTGTGGAGATACATTGAACACATTGGAGTGTGAGAATCAAGAGTTTTAGTGGTCTGGGGAATACAGTTACTACAAATCTCTTTCTCTAGAAGAGAATAAAATGAACATAATCTGGACCTCAGGAATAGCATTAGCAGGTTGTGTTTCAGAAGTGAAAAACTTCAAAGAGATTGTTCAATGGTGCACAAACAACTTCATCTTTGAACATACAATAATTCAATTGCAAGGTCATCAACACATCTCTCTATCTCCTTCAACATTCTCCAAAATGTTGTGACTCCCTACACCTACCATGCAATTAAAAAAGGAAGAGGTCGATGAATTTTTGAAGCAACATAAAGGAGGAAATAGGTTTCTAATAAATTACTTGGAGGACCCAACCAGTAACCTCGGTACTTCTAGGATTGAGGTAACTTCATTAAAATACATGTACATAGAATTTGCATGGTTGTTCACTCACATTATCGGTCTGGAATATATTGTGTTTATATCAAGAAATGTTATATATTCTCTACACTATGCTTTGCATGAAAAATCCATTATTGATTGGGGTTATCTTATCTCAAATGAAGTTTATTTCCAATTGAATAACCTCAAAAAGACTTGAAAGTTGTATATGACTTGTTACCTCATTTTCACCATCACTTATGGCCATGTGCTTGAAGACTTGCCAAGGGAAAAACATATTGATTTTAAGTTGGATCTTGTTAATGCATGGTACTTAGTCATGTACATGCATAAATCTCAATACATTTTTTACTCAGTTCATGACAACTTCATTTCAAAATTTAAAAAATTGATTTTTGGTCATAGTACTTCAAAACTATCCCTAGAAGCAACTACTTTTTTCTTTAGGAAAGGAGCTTATGAAATGCCTGAGGAATTTATTGTTATCATATTATTTGGTAGTGAGGAGAAGCCTTTCCTTTCACCATTCTACATATAAGATAAACTCTTTGTCGAAGAAATTTGCAGACAATACAATACTTGGTCCCACTTCTTCCATGATAAGAGGAAAAAACAATTCATACCCCTACCATGGAAAATTGGGAAATTTACTATGATGCATATAACCCACCTTGATGAATTGGCGGGACATCATGAACAGTTGGGCTTGAAGGAACCTAAATTTTTTGAGGTTTTTGACCTAGACAAACATTTGTTGCACATATGGAATTAGTAGGGTAATCTTCACATTTCACTAAAATTAAATAGTTTCAGGAGGGTGGCAGAGATAATTTAGATCTCCATGAAATGGAAAACTATCAAGTTTCAAATGGAATGGGAGAAACAAACAACACCAATGAAGGACATAGACAACACGACGGGGAAGTGAAAAATCAAAACCCTAATTCACCAACAACATCCCAAAGAAGCACTCCGTCGAGAACGAAGAATAAAACCAGTGGAATGGAGACCAGAAAAAAATCAGTTGGAGGGTCAGACGACAATGGAGATAAAGACCCACTGAGGAGTACATCCTCTCTAAAAACACAGGTGGATTCATATCCTTGTGAGGTTTACCTTAATAACGTACAATCTTTTAGATCAACACCTTTCAAAGGCTCCCATAGGCTATTGGTTGCATTCAAAAAGACTATCTTTTGAAATGCTCTAATATTCCATCGGGCCTCATTGAAAGATGCCACCCCATTTTGAAACAATAATACAAAGGCCATTGGCCTTATTCAAAGGTGTTACTTTGAATTTCCATAAAAAGGGCTTTCTGGCCCCTTCGAAGAAATACTTCCAATCTAAGGCAAAGGACTTATAGTCCCATTTGAAGAAATACTTTGAACATCGACAAAGGCCTTGTACTCAAACAAAAAACTCATAGGCTCCAAATGGAATTCGAACTTGGAAGGTTTATAATCATTTTCAAATGATATTATTCATATTGGTGTTTATTCTATGACCACACCAATATGCACAAACAATTTGAATTGGATTTGGCCCAAACTATCTAGCTTCAAATGCATCACACAATTCCAAAGGGTATAACATAAATTCGAACACAAATACACTTAGACAGTTTGAACCATAAATACCCACAACCTATCAATTCAACCATCAAGCATACATAAAACTTGAATGTATCACATCACTTCATATGCATAGCATGAATTCAAGCCAAATAAAACTCTAAGGCATATTGAATTCCACATAACCTTGCATCTAATTAATACAACTAGGTTATGCATGCAATCATTGTACATTCAACCATGAATTCCTTTACTAGATTCACACATAATCAATCCACTAGCTTATTAGCATAATTATAAACATGAATTCAATCTCATAGATGAAACACTAGCTATCTCTAAACAAGCTAGTCCAAGGAAACTAGTTGCTAGCAAGTAATTTTCCACCTAATAAAATGAAATCCTCTATGGATGCCACCCCCAAACCAAGTTATGAGGCCATTAAGGTGAAGGAAATTGGTCCAGGGCACTCGGGTCACTCACCCAACCAATTACTCTCAAGGCCAGCCAAACTATTTACCCTAGAACGATCCAAGCAACACTCTAGCCAGCCTAGCCATGACACTCCCTTCACTACCCCACACAACACAAGGAATATAATTCCCTTATTTTCTCAACAATGCCTCAAGAATAGTCTTCCCTCAATTACTCTTTCAATTTTCACAAAAGGAGTCCAACATTTTCTCTACCTTAGGATCATCTTAGCATAGTTGTATCTTGGCTCTTGAGCACACATTGAGCAACAATATTTAGGGAAAATGTGTATGGATTCCTATCAATCTAGCCCCTATGATCCTTTGCATCCTTCCATATATTTTCTCAGGGTCACAACCTTCTCTTCCTCAATTTACTCTTCGTCACTTAAAATTCAAATTCCAATCTTAGCCTAGCATGGGAGTGCATAGAAACGAATAGAATAGCCTAGATTACATATCATTCACTAATAAAAATGGTCAATTTGAATTGCATCAAGGGAGAGGGCATGTGAAAATGGATAGCTCAAATATCTACAAGGTTTGAATTCCTAAGGAGAGGTATTCTCTTACACTCCTCTTGACTTGTACTCAACCCCCACACTCTCATAACTAAGGAATGAGGACTTCCCCACCAACCACCACTTGCATTCATTGATTGGTGATTGGGTCTTTTAATAAGGGAAATGGAGAAAAAATAAAGGTTGTCTCAACTTAGGAATATTAGGATTACTTTTCATCCCCTTTGACCCTCTTTCCTCTTCTCCTATAGTGGACTCAAAGCCCCTCTTATGCTCTTGCGTAGTGAGCATTGGACCTTTACAACAATTTTCAAAATAATATTTACATTTCTTGAGAATACCATGGAAACCCTATCTCATGGTATATCAAAAGCATATTTATCAAAAATACAATCCTAGATATTCAGTAGTTGAACCTTGGCCTTGAGCTACACACTAGGAATTCATACAAGATATTTACAACGTTTATATGTGAGGTCATTTTTATAACTTGACTTTGATCATTGTTTTCACTTACTTACATTTGGCACATAATTCAATCCAATACAATCTAAGGGTCAAAACTAGGGACATTATAGTGATCATAAAATTTGATGTCCATGCAAGAAGTGTGGAGGGAGGATCATAAAAAGGCACCAATAGGCCATGAAGAATTATAAGGGAAATGGTTGCATGGATAGAGGAAAACCTATATTATTTGCAACTATCAATATTTCCCATTAATTTACTCACAAAATGTAGGGAAATATTGCTTTGATATTTCTCACATTCTATTGATTGTTGATTGTTGTTATTGTTATGAAAATAGTGAAACTATTTATGTTTCCATCTATATTTTCTTTTGAAAATTTGATTGAGTAATGAATTATTATTAAATGAAGAAAAATACATGTTATCACATATAGTTTTCAAGGGAAGCAGGTCATCTGAGTTTGTGGTCTACACAGGAAGCGTCTGAGCGCAACATGCAGAGCATCTCATTTCAAGTTTAAAATACAATTGACGGGATTAGTTTTCAACGACGAAAGTCCCCTTTGAAGTTCAGATCAGTGATTCATAGGTGTTCGGAATCCAAAAGTTGCTCAAAGTTTAGCGTCAGGGGTAAAGCCCGAGATCAAAGGTCGAGAAAATTTTTGGTCTGGGCCATAGATCCCATTGGGAGAGATCAATGATGGAAAATAATCGCAAGGATTGGGAATTTGAAGCATTGTTAAAGTTGTTTGGCAAAGATCATGAAGTCTCGATTCGCGAAGAGGATATCTGGACCGTCAGATTGTAGAAGGTCGTGGGCCATTGATCTAACGTTGGAAAATTTCAGAGAATCGGGAATAAGAAGAGGCTTGCATCAAAGCACCCAAAACGCGAGGTCACGAAACGCCTTTGGGGTAAGTGCCAAGTTATGACCCGAGGTCACATGCAGGATGGAGCAATGAAAAGGAGTTGCACCAAAGATCGAAAGCGCTCATATTGGTCACAGAAAAAGATCAGCATGGCCTGGATACGTCAAGATTGACTCTCATAATTCATGGGCACCGTCTGAGAATTCATGGGTGTCAGGCCTCATCTTGATCTCGATGAAGGTAGATATTGAATATGGGGGATATAGTTGAGACCTCATCTCACCCCATAAATGGAAAACATGAAGAGAGTGGCTGTAAAGGCAGACTGTCAATCTGAAGCTTCCATTATGGACAAATTTTCCTGTAAAGCACATAACTACGCCTGGATCGCATCTGACATGAGAAGGCCTGCACAGTGTGACAGAGCAAGTACTGACTGAAAAAATTGAATGCCAGGGGTCCGATCACATTCCTAGTGGTTGCAACATTTTTAGTATATATAGGTAGTTTTGATATTTTGTTAAGGTCGATGGTTGAGCAGTGCTCCCGTATTGTAAACTTTTGATGAAGAACTCTAGTTCTCTGGTTATGTATTTTGATCTGAGACTTCTTGTTTAATGAAAGTCAGCTTCTTTTTCATCATATTTGCCTATGATACTGAAGTGTCCATGATTTAAGGATTCACATGGATTGTTTTGATTGTATTGTAATGTATGTTTGATTGCAGTGTTGTTATTTACGTTCTCCAGTTTCCTGAAGTTTTGAATCCAAGAGGATCTTGTTTTTAAAGCTTTTCCTCCTTATGCTACTAGAAGACCTGATGTCTATGACAGACCTCTACACTCTCCTCACCAAATTCTTCCCTCTATTCACCTTTACTCCAACTTATTGACTGAATTTAATTAACACCTCACCTTCATGTGCATACCAGTCCATTTTTATGAGTTAAAACGACATCATCTTGAGTCTGCACCCATTTGACCTCTTTAAAACCAACCTGTGACATAAAACTCTGATGGGTATTGGGCTTACCTCCAACGCAATCTGGAGGTGACTTCTAGTGCTAACCTTTCTAGCATCGTTGTCGGGGAACGAATTGAAGACATTTCCCTGGGATAGAATGAAAAAGAGCTTCTAATTCTGAAGGTGCATCAAATATTAGAACCATTGAAGATTGCGCTTGCACCTAGTGACTCCACTGTGTCGACTCCACTATTTTCAGTTGTGTTTTCCTCTGGCACACCTGAAGCTGACCCAGAGAATTTTTCTCGAGAAGGATTTTAGCAACTACTTTCTCATCTTGAAAGTTCCCTGGGAGATTGATAATGATCGGATATGGTCTTTGATGGTGAACAAAGAACATACACATTCGGACTACATATCATTCACCTGGAGACTCCATGATTAAAGAATCGATTGGCGACTCCACCGGTTCGAAATGGAAAGAATCTTGGCTCAAAGGTTTGCTCCTTTTAATTTCTTCTTTGTTCCTGGTTTTCCAAATGTTGTTCCTACTATGGATGAATGGGGTGATTTTTTTCCCATATTTAGAGAGCGTAAAGAGGACAACCCTGCAGAGCATCTCTGTGAGTTCTGTCATAATTGTTATGAAGAATATAAATACTGTGTTTAAGGTGTGACTGTTCTAGATGAAAGCTTTGAGGATGGAAGATGTGAGGATGAATACTGCGAGGAGGAAGAAGATGCCCAGGCTGAGTTGATGTGGCTAGTGAGATCACTTTCTGCAAGGTTAGATAAATTGAAGGTAGATCGTGTTCACTTCTCTTTCAAAGAAACCGTTGAGGATTTTCCAGTCTTAGTAGCAGATGTTCTTGGAAACCCTACTCATGATGGTGAGGTTGAGGATTGCATAGCCATAGAGGTAGCATATTTTTCCCATGATTCACCTATTGTCTCGGATTTAAATGAAGAAATAGTCGTGTATTCAGATGAAGAGCAACAGATCTCCACACCACATTTTGTTGAGTTGGGGAGCAACCAGCCTGAGTATGACAGCTATGAATCTGATTCCGATGTGGATATGAAGGATTTCCAAGACCATACTATAGAGCCTTTTCCTTTATACATTAAGGAAGATCATTTTGTGGAAATCAGCCATCTTGGGCCTGCAAAAGACATTGAGCAACATGATAGAGAGAAATAGCCATCCATGGATATACATGAAGAGATTTCTTGCTCTCAGTCAGTGAATGTTATCGGAGCAGACAAAGGAGAAATGGAGGATCTAAAGGTGCAGTTTATCTCCTTTCTTGAACCAGTAGATGAGAAAGTATCACCTGGGATCAACTTACCCACATCAGTCCTCTACCCACCTATACACTCTGAGAACATCGAACGACGGGTGAGTAACCATGAAGAGTAGGAGGTAATTTCTTACCAGTCAAGCTTTCCTGATTATAAATTTTGTGACCCTATGGGGTTATATATGGAACTATGTTTTCCAAAAGCATTGGAGCCTGCAAAATTGTTCATATTATCATCATTCAGAGGTATTTCCAGTGTTCCAATACATGTTTTCTTTATGCTGTCATACTTCCCTCACCTTTTATGGATTATTTTCAGTAAAGAGAAGAATTATATTACCGAACAGACTGAGTGGTTATGGTGGAAGTTTTCTTTCACCTAATGCTTTGTAAAAATCAGTTAGCCTAGGACTGTACATAAATAAGCTCTTTCTGGAGTATGTGTGTTTGTTTTCCTTTTTTTAAGTAGAATAGTGTACATGTCGGCCTTCGGCGAAATATTTTGAGATTGACTCCATAACCCAATAGCTAAGGCACTAGAACTATGCATTCTTGGTAGCTCGCATGGATCATGCCATCTCATGTGGAGCCAAATGTTATCAAATATAGTTTTCAAGGGCAACAGGTCATCTGAGTTCGTGGTATGCACAGGAAGCATCCGAGAACAACATGCAGAGCAACTCATTTTGGGCTTAAAATACAACTGACGGGCTCAATTTTCAATGGCCGAAGTCCCCTATGAAGTTCATATCGACGGTTCGCGAGTGTTTGGAATCCAAAAGTTGCTCGAAGTTTAGCGTCGGGGGTAAAGCTTGAGATCAAAGGTCGAGAAATTTTTTGATCTGGGTCATAGATCTCATTGGGAGAGATCAATGATGGAAAATAATCACGGGGATCGAGAATTCGAAGCGTTGTTAAAATTGTTAGGAAAATATCGCGAAGTCTTGCTTTGCGAAGAGGAGATTTGGACTGTCAGATTGCAGAAGGTCGTGGGTCGTTGATCTGACACTGAAAAAGTTCAGAAAATTGGAAATCATAAGAGGCTCGCATCAAAGCACCCGAAATGCGAGGTTGCAAAGCGCCTTTGGGGTAAGCACCAAGTTATGACCTGAGGTCACATGCAGGATGGAGCGATGAAAAGGAGCTGCACCAAAGGTCGAAAGCACCCATATTGGTCACATAAAAAGATCAACATGGCCTCGAGACGTCGAGATTGACTCTCAGAAGTCGTGGGCATAATCTAAGCATTCATGGGTGCCAGGCCTCATCCTGATCTTGGTGAAGGTATCTATTGAAGATGGGGGTGGCATTTGAGACCTCGTCTCACCCCATAAATGGAAAACATGTAGAGAGCGACCGTAAAGGCAGACTGCCAATCCGAAGCTTCCATTATGGACAGATTTTCCTGTAAATCACATAACTATGCCTGGTTCACATCTGACATGAGAAGGACTACACAGTCTGACAGAGCAGGCACCATCTAAAAAATTTGAATGCCAGGGGTTCGATCACATTCCTAGTGGTTGCATCATTTTTAGTATATATAGGCATTTTTTATATTTTGTTAAGGTCGATGGTTGAGCAGTGTTCCCTTATTGTAAACTTTTGATAAAGAACTATGGTTCTCTGGTTATGTATTTTGATCTAAGACTTCTTGTTTAATGAAAGTCGTCTTCTTTTTCATCATATTTGCCTCTGATACTGAAGTGTCCATGACTGAAGGATTCACATGGATTGTTTTGATTGTATTGTAATGTATGTTTGATTGCAGTGTTGTTATTTACGTTCTTCGGTTTCTTGAAGTTTTGAATCCAAGAGGATATTGTATTTGAAGCTTTTCCTCCTTAGGTTGCTAGAAGACCTGATGTCTATGACATACCTCCACACTCTCCTCACCAAATTCTTCCCTCTATTTACCCTTACTCCAACTTACTGACTGAAGTTAATTAAGACCTCACCTGCATGTGCATACCAATCTAGTTTTCTAAGTTAAAACGACATCATCTTGAGTCTGCACCCATTTGACCTCTTTAAAACCAACCTATGAAATAAAACTATGATGGGTACTGGGCTTACCTCCAATGCAATCTGGAGGTGACTTCTAGTGCTAACACTAAAACTACATAATAAATACACAAATTTTGTGACCTTTAATTCATCATTTTCCTTTATTTTTTCTTTCTTTCACTTATTATTATTTTTTAAGCACCTAAAGGTTAGGGTCTTTTTCTGCATCTATTTTCTATCCTTTTTGTGTCTACTTATGACACAATGGTGTCCTTTTCTGGCACAATCATGCGTCCTTTTTTATTTTGTTCCTTCACCTATCTTATTTTTACTTCCTTTCTACATCTATTTTTGCATCTCACTGTGTCATTTTTTCGCATTTTTAACATCTTTCTTTGGTTTTTTTGCATCCTTATTTGCATATCTTTTGCATTATTTTTAGCATCCTATTTTGTATTCCTATTGTGTCCTTTTTTCCCATCTTTTTACACCCATTTTGTTTCTTCTCGTGTATTAATTGATGTCATTTTATGTGTCCTTTTGCATCATGTTATGCGTCTAGAGCTCAAGAATTGTGATTCAAGTTATGTGACATGTTAGGGTCTAGGTTTTCATGATTTTTACAGTGTTGACATTATGCCTTGTTAGATAATATATTATGATTAAATGGAGGCTCCCATTTAATCTATAGTTCACAACATTTTGTAATAATCTTTTCATTTTAATTTTGGATCAAGTGAATTTCATTTGAATTTGAATTTACATTAGGCAACAATATGCAATCAATGTAGATATATCACAATTAATGTTTTTTTTTTGTCATCAAACCAATTCAAACTATTCTATTTATCAGAGTGAATACATATATACAAAAACTATTGAGTTGTTGGCCTACCACTTGGGAAACTAGAGAAACAACAATGTAGTAAACTTTTTTTCCAAATATTCAGTTCTATGTTCTTAAGTAAAAACAAACTTGCATATCTATAAAAGTAAACCAAAGGGTTATCTATATTGATACACTCATTCCCTAGGGTGTAGAAAAAACTTCATAAGAGACTCAAAATACAAATCATGCAAACAGACTAAATGGGAGAGAGGCCACTTGCCCCCTCTTGGAGTTCTCGGTTTGACGTCTGAGAAGCAATGCCATGTTGGGATTCTCCATGATGGTCCTAGGCATCCAAGCAAGTGCAAATGTCCATGAGTTGGTGATGCACTTTCTTCAGTTGCCCTTGAATTTCATCGCACTCATCTTCACTATTCAAGAGAATTTTTCCCAGGAAGGTCTTTATATGTCAATAAAGATCAACCGTTTTGAAATATTTAATGTCTCTCGCTCGAGAGATACCCAAATTAGGAACCCAACTACCAATATCAACATCCACTTCTTCGTCATGGATGGTAGAATGTTCCTAGTGGACAACAATTTCAACTGTGTCTAATTCCTCTTTAATGCGGGGATGGATTTCCTCTTTGAATTCACAGGCAATCGCCAGGGTGGAATGCATCACCCTTAGGACAGGGAGATTCACATTGATATTACTAGATGACAAGGGTTCGGGAGGCATCATTATCCTCAACGGTATCCTCTGGAGTAGCCACGGGTGGGTGGCATGGTCATTGGTTGGAGCACAAACACAAGATAAAATGAAGGATGGAGAATGGTCAAACAAGGGTGGATAAGCAAAGTCAGGTCGTTTCCTAGAGAATCCTTTGTGTTCTCTGCAATCCCACTATAAAACAGAGTCAGGATCTTCATCCATGTGTGAATCATAATTCCTACTAGACAACAATATCATTTACCAAAATCAAGTTGCATGATAAATAGGTTGCTCCACGGGCTAGAGTAAGTGCTAGTTATTTCCATATCCGCACCAAGGTACAGGAGGATCGATATGGTCGAACAACCCCATATCCAACATAAATTGCCACACAAACTTGAATTAACTCCCATCTTCTTGGTAATACGACCAAACATGGTGGGTTAATGTTGTGTTGGACACATAGTCTCTTGATGCTTCTTTCAAAGGGGCTCTTGTGTCCTCCTGACACGTCCCTATCACCCCATCCAGGGGATATCACAAACAATGTTAATTAGAAAAGATGAATGAAAAATTGTGTATAAATAGACAATAATTTATGCAATGATTATTGTTTGTTCTCTCTACAACAAGTAGTCTACCATCACCAAAGGAAGATATGAATCTCATATGTACAACAATAAAATCTAGTTATCATTGGCATCAATGATCAAAAGAGGATGAATATTGTGATGTAATGTCCCTAATCCAGAACCCTTTGTAATTGTACATATAGGTTGGTGAGACGATTGGTACCAAGTGTAAATGAAATGAACATTTAAGCTGGTGAGCCAAGGACACCTGGTTTTGGTGTTGCGCACACCTGGGTAAGTGTGTACATGACAACATGTTGCATGCATTTGGGTAATGCGTGGTAATAACCTGGAAGTGTGCAGTACTGAGTTGTGTGTGTGTGTGTGTGTGTGTGTGTGTGTGTGTGTGTTGAGGTTGAAGAGCTTGTGTGATTATGAGGCTGGTGAGCTTGGACACAAATAGGTCAGTGCGCCTATCCATGTAAATATAATTATGTTTATTAATATAATATTACATCGTCGCACACTGACTGAATCAGACAAAAAAGAGATGGGGGGATTTTTTTCTATTATTTGTGTTGTAGACTCTCGTCAGTAGAAGGGGGTCAGACTGTATGGAAAATATGATTATTACTTTATCTGTAGTGAGAATATTGAAGGGAGTTGTGGTGTTGTAATCTAAGTTATTGTCGAAGACACAGGTGGACAGACCGTGAGTAGTCTCTCTGGGTGAGAGATTGGCTATTGTGAAGAGGTTGTCAGACCTGGGAGCATACTCTTCGAGTGAGAGTATTGTTGATATTTGTCCCCTAGTACACTGAGCAATAGTTACAAGGCTTGAAGACTTCTTGTCTGGCATGTTGTTGGTAACCCTTGGAAGGGAAGTGGGGCAGTTGAAGGAATATGGAGCAGAGAAGGGGTACACTTCCTTGGGTGTGATAGGTGTGTGGAGAAGGAGAGACTGTGGGCTAGTTGCAATAGTGGGCACTTAGGAATGGGAAATTATGTTGAGTTTCATACCATAGCTTGTCGCTAGGAACCTTTTTCCTTGGTGGATTTGAACCCCATCTCGGGGGTGACCTGTTGCTGAAATTTTATGAGCAACAACGTCTATGGTTGGGAGGATTGACTGAGTCAAGGCCACAGTTGGTGACTTTCTTAAAATATAAGGGTTCTCCATGTACTTGTCTTTCTTACTATGTACATATTTTACTATGCTTGACATGGGTTAATTCTTGCATGTGTGTTGCATATGAGTATTTTTTGTTATTTGGTTTAATGTTGTTTGTGCATATAAGTATGGTGTTTTCGCCCTTAATTGTAGTTGTGCATGAGTATGTCAGTTGATGGTAACCCTGCATGTTAAGTTTAACCTCGTGATTTTGAGAATGAGTCATCAAGGAGAGGTTTTCGTGGCTGGTGCGCAGGATTGTAGCCTATGTGCACCCAGAGGCTGGAATTTGTGTGTGTGTGTTTAAGGAATAGCATCATGAAATCTAAAGTGGAGCATGACGCCTAAATGGATGTGCATGCAGTTATGTTGTATGATGAGTATGTTGGTGTGTGTAGTTGTTTGATTTAATTATGTTTCTTAAGGTTGTACTTAAAATAAAATGTTGCTTCCACTGTTATAAATTGCGCAACACGACTCAAGCTTGGGATGAGCGCGTTACTTCAAGTGAAACTGCATGGACTTGTGTTAGAGTAGAATATGTGCAGTGAATTTTCAGAGTAGCATGACACAGTAGTATGTTGGGGTTTTTGTGGTTTGGTGGATTTTGAGTATGTGTAAGGTGGTAACAGGGTCAACAAGAGACTAGGTACGTTACAAAGTGGTATCATAGCCATTGGTTCAACACTGGACTTGTATGGGGCCAGATACTAGCATGAAGAGATGTGTGCACTAAGAATTGGTACCATAGAGTACAGAGTTTAGTTGTGCGAAAAACCATTGGTGCACGGTATAGAGTTGTGATGCGCAGGTGTACAAACTAGAATTTGGTGTGTTAAAATCATCCAAGAAATCTGAGAGAAAGGACTCTGACAAAATTATGTGAAGTTTCCATGTAATTGTTGCATGAAATCACCTAACAAATCTTAATTGTCTGCACATTTTGCAGAATTATCAGTGACTAGAGCAGGACAAAGTCAGTGCGGAAAGTTAAAAGCATGGAATATGCGCAGAGGAATTACAGTCCCGATGATGAATTTGGAGATCTATATGTTGGTTTTGGTGTTGATGGTACATAATCCAAGGAGGAGTGCAAGAATTTAGTTGAAACTGTAAAAGTATTGCAGAAAGAAGTACATAACTATAAGGTTGATAATGAAAGACTTATGAGAGCCAAGGCACGACAAGATGACTTCAATATCAAATTGATGCAAATTATGCACATAATAGAAAAGAAGATGGATAAGGAGACAGAGACAATTAGATAAAAATTCACAGGTCTCATGATGAGAAAAGAAGAGAAGAAAGAGGTGTTGGTAAGCATTCTTTCAAGAATATGCACAATAGCTCAAGTCCATCTTTTGTCAAAAAGCGTAAGAGAAGGACTGGGTTGGACGAGTTACAAGGGGAAATGAATAAGATTAAGCCTCGTACCTTTGACAGTGAGCACAAGAAGGATGAAGATGCAGAGACATGGTTGCTAGGTATGAATAAATACTTCCAATTGCATAATTATTATGCGTAGGAAGAAGGGATAATTTCTACCTATTAGTTAAAGGTGATGCAACACCCCTTCCTCAATAGGTTATGCTCGACCTCGCGGTCTAAGGATCGTTCTCTATCTCCCTTTGAATCTGATTGACTCTTTGATTCCCCGCAGGAATCTCCAACACACAAGTGTTACCACAGGTCCTTCTTTTTGAAGTTACGTTTGTGCGAACAAGCACTAAATGCAAACTCTTACCCACGTGACCAACTGATATGACAACAACCCTTGCCCAAAAATGTATTTCGAGTTTCACGACTTCGCAATCCTGATGTGAGCTTCCTCTGGCTCCTTCGATCCCTGAATCCCGAAAAGGCTAACGAGTTCTTAAATCCTCCCTTGACTTTTCTTCCCCGATGTGACCCTCGGATCAGACCTAGACCTACTTTACACATGCTTTGAGACCTCGTGTATCGATGATTTGCAATGCGACAACTCCCTTTGTTGATCACCGAAATCGCAATGAATTCCGCCAAAAATCAATGGATCTAAGCTTCATGTGATCTGACGATCCTGATTCTATCGGGACTTCATGAATCGGGACTTCGCAACTCTCGAATCTGAGTCACAAACTTTCTCCACACCCCGAATTCTGAAACAATGAAACTTAAGTAGAAGATCAACGACTCTCATCGATCTAGATCTGACGACCACTACTCCTCCTGAGATTATGAGTTCTTAAGGACTTTCCCCTAATCTTCCCGATGATCCACTGGATCCAACGGCCCACGGAACTTCAGTGATTCTCCCTCTGAGAATTTCAATCGTCTGTTCAAACTTATCAAATAATTATGCCCAAAATCTTGGCGTCTTTTCCTCCTGGACTTAATTTTCGATGAGGCAACTCCATACCTCGTCCTTTCCTTTGACTCATTCCAAGTCTCTATCCTTCCTGAGCTTGACCTCTGCTACAGACTCAAGACTTCTAAGGATTTCTTGCACGCACTCCTTGCGGCATTCACAACAACCTCTGGTTATTGAACACCTCCAACTTTGTGCGCTCCTCACAACAACAGTTATTCAATCTCTCCCCTTGGTTGGGTAAGTCTAATACTTCAACTGACATGCGCATGCTTTGCATGGCCCTGTGATACACTTGCACTTCTACTGGTATGAGAACATCGGTATCTCTCCTGAGCTTTTCTGAGATGAAACTCAGAACCTCGTCAACGCACTCCTTACCGAGTTTCACTGCACTCCTTGCAGGACTTCTCAGGAAGAGAAACAATTGAAACTCATACTTCTCCTCTCACAGACTTCATACATTCAACATGAAATCATACACACAAAGCATTGAAACAAATGCATAATAGAGAACATAAACCAACTATAAGCATACCATTCAATAGATGCAAACAGTAACCATGCCACACCATGAAATGGAAACAAAGCATTCTTATATTAATTCCAGTGCTCCTGTATATGGGTTCAATAGCAACAACTATCTGTTTAGACAACTCTACAATATCAGTTCTTCTACTCTCCTATTCTCTTTCTCTCCTTCTCTACAGCTTACAATTATCATGAGAATAATCCTACAATACAATACATGCGAGGGAGCTTTCTAGAGTTTTCCCTCCTACACTCTAAGCTATCTAATCGAAATTAAAAGCTACCTACTTTACATTCATTACAATTAAATGCCTCCATAACCGACAGATGAGAGAAACACTAAAGATCTATTTACAATCTTCAAAACATAAATGCAATACATCCTTCTGGTTGTAACATTAATGATTCGTCTTTTGAAATTAAAAATGCCTTCAAAATGTGCGCTAGTGCGTTTTCAGCTGCCCTTCACTTTTGCACTTGCTTTGTTGGCTTGCTTACGATGCTCCTGCATCAAAAGGGAAAGGCATCAATGTGGTGGGATCAATATGTGAAAGTGCGGCACATTGATGAGAAGAAAGTGACGTGGAGAGAATTTAAGAGGTATTTCCAAAATAAGTACTGAACTAGGTGGTACTATGACAGGAAAATGAAGGAGTTCTTTGAATTCAAGTTTGGGAGCATGATGATTGACGAGTATGAAAGAAGATTTTTAGAAATGTTGAGTTATGTTGAAGATTTTTTGAGTCAGGGATAAACAAGTGAAGATTCAAAGATATTTGAGTGAGTTTACCTCATTTATCAATGAAAAGATATTGTATGATGACCTCAAACCATTGGAAGAGACCATAATGTGCGCTAAGTTTATTTATGGTCAGGAAAGAGGAAGACAAGATGAAAAGTAAGGTGGAACAGAGGAAGAAGGGAGTTAAGCCATTGTTTATCAGAAATATTGCACAAGGAAGACGACTCTTTAGGATCCTAGAATGTTGGAAACAGGGGGACAAAAGTCATGGCAACAACCTATGTAGTGTTGGGTTTGTGGTGGAAATCATATGCACAAATATTATCCTCCAAGAGGTGATAAAACAAGGATTGCAGAAAGTGTATAGCAAGCTACAACAGTGGAGGACATGGGTAGAAATCTGTCAAGGATTTACATCACGCTGGATAACAAGCAAGATGAGTTTCAGTCGCACATGATCAAGGTGGAAGGGGTAAGATTAACGACCAACCTATTGCTATTTTAATTGACTCGGGAGCTAGTCAAAATTATCTAGACCCTAAGTTGGTGGAAATATTGCATTTGTTGATAAGCATGCTTGGAAAATATTGGTTGGTGTAGTTAGCTATAGGAGAAAAAAGGAGAATCAATGAGATGGTAAAGGCGTGTCCATTGGAGATGAATGGACTGTGCACAAAAGTTGGTTTGAATATTATACCTTTGGGCTCATATGATTGTCTCGTTGGTATGGAATGGTTGGATGAGCATCATGTTGTCTTGGATTGTTACAATAAGGAATTCAATTGTGTGGATGAGAAAGGAAACTTGACATCAGTTCAAGGAATTCCAAGAGTCATGACCATCAGAGAAATTCCAGCGTTGCAATTGAAGAAAAAATACAAAAAAGGGTGTCAAGTATTCGTAGCGCACATGGAAGATGTACCTAAGGATAAAACGCCAAGTGTGGAAGAATGCGGGTTGCTGAAAGGTGTATGAGGATGTATTTAAAGAGATATCGAGATTTCCTCTGAAAAGAGATATTGACTTCTCTATAAATCTGATGCTAGGAGTAGCACATGTATCCAAGACTCCTTACAGGATGAGTACGCCAGAATTGAAGGAGCTGCAAATGCAACTTGAAGAGATTTTGAAGAAGGGGCATATACTTCCAAGTGTGTCGCCTTGGGGTGCACCAATTTTTTTCATGAATAATAAGGATGGTATGTTGAGACTTTGTATTGACTTCAGGCAGTTGAACAAAGTAACAGTAAAGAACAAGTATCCTTTGCCAAGAATAGATGACCTATTTGATCAACTGAGAGGTGCAAGGATCTTTTTGAATATAGATCTTACATATTTGTATCACCAAGTAAGGATAAAAGAGGAAGACATCAGTAAGATTGCCTTTAGAACAAGGTATGGTCATTACGAGTTTATAATGGTGCTTTTTGGGTTGTCAAATGTACCAATTGTCTTCATGTGTTTGATGAATGGAGTTTTCAGAGAGTATTTAGATAAGTTTGCCATTGTATTTTTGGATGACATTCTTAGTTACTCAAAATTTGAGGAAGAGCACGAGCATCACTTGAGGATGGTGTTGTAGGTGTTGAGGGAGCATCAAATTTATGCAAAGTTGAGCAAGTGTTCATTTTATCAACAACAAATTCACTACTTGGGTCATATTATTTCAAAAGAAGGAATATTTATGGAACCAACGAATATAAAATCCATTGAGGAATGACCAATGCCAAGAAATGTCACAGAAGTGATATCCTTTATGGGACTAGAAAGGTACTACAAAAGTTTTATTGAAGGATTCTCACAGATTTCACATCCAATCACATCTCTACAAAAGAAAGGTTCACAATTTGAATGAACTCTATATTGCACAAGGAGTTTCCAACACTTGAATAATTTGTTAACAAGTGCACCAATTTTGAGGATTGTGGATCCATATGCAAACTTTATTGTGTGCATGGATGCATGCAAGGAAGGAATCAGTGGAGTCTTGATTCAGAATGGACATATGGTGTGCTATGAGTCAAGAAAATTGAAAGAGAATGAAAGGCTCTATGCTACGCATGATTTGGAATTGGAAGCCATAATGCATGCTTTGAAGATGTGGCGACATTATCTCATGGGTAAGATATTTGAGATGAGAACATACCATTGTGCTCTGAATTATTTGTTTGGACATCCAAGTTTGAATGCGAGACAAATAAGGTGGTTAGAGTTCCTCAATGAGTATGACTTCTACATAAATCATATTAGAGGAAAAGAGAACAAGGTGGTTGATGCACTTAGTAGGAGGATGCATGAAATGCATGCTACAACCATTAGCATGCACCAAACAGATTTGCGCAACAGAATTTTGGAAGTTGCCCAATCAAATCTGCACTATATGGATATAAGTACGACTTTACATCAAGGTATGTCACAACAGAAGTTGGAAGGCTATGATCTAAGTGAGGATGGGATCCTCATGTATAAACGTAGAGTCTATGTGTCGAATGATCAGGATTTGAAGAGACTGGTTTTGTTAGAGATGCATAAGGTTTCTTATGTTGGACATCCAGGTTACCCGAAGACCATTTTCGTGGTCGAGAAGAAATACTTTTGTCCAGGTATAAAAAAAGAAGTTGCACATTTTATTTCGAAATGTCTTGAATGTAAGAAGGTCAAGGTTGAGCACCAACATCCAGCTAGTTTGTTGTAGCCTTTGCCCATTCCTGAGTGGAAGTGGGAATTTGTGACCATGGACTTCATAACTAAGTTGCCTAGGACTACTAAGCAACATGATTCCATTATGGTAGTGGTGGAAAATCTTACTAAGGCTGCCCATTTTATTCCAGTAAAGTCAGCGTACAAGGAAACCGACATTGTTGAGATAGACATGCGCGAAGTTGCTAAATTGCATGGTGTTACTAAGAAGATTGTGTTTGACAGAGATTCCAAGTTCACTTTTGTTAGGACCACATATTGTACCCTTTTTGCCCATACTTTTTGCCATTATTATACCCTTCATCACCTGTATTTTAACTTATACTATCATTTCACCTGATCATCCCAAGGTACACAACGTCATTTCTCATTACTATATGTTTAATTTGTTTTGCATAATACTTTACATTACTTTTTGACCTAACCATTGATTAGAAGCGCATAAGTGTCCATATTTGCAGAATAGTATTCAAGGCCAATGCTGAAACACAGAACTATCTAAGTCG
>ML798299.1:234884-260949 GCA_009831015.1 Picea engelmannii | reverse complement strand
AGAGTTATAAACATAAAGCAGATAACATAAAGAATAGCAATCACACACAGCATTCACTCACAAGTATGAGACACAGATTTTTCAAGAGGAAACCCAACCAGGGAAAAAACCTCGTCTTCTTAAGATGTTAAGAAAGCTCCAACCTCGTTACATCTCATCTTTTATGAGCACCAACTCATAGAGGCTACAACCTCTGATTGCCAGCACCAACTGGCTAAGAGCACCAACTCCCACAGAATCCCAGCACCCACTGGGTGGAAGCACCAACTTCCTCTTTACTTCAGCACCAACTGAGTGAAGGCACCAACCTTCAGATTCTACAAGCACCCACTTGCAGAGAGAGAGACATACATCTCCCTAGCACCACCCTACCACCCTTATTTGCCAAAATAAATATTGCTCAAATCAACTTGTTCATTCTGATATAGCTTGCTTACCCTTTCTGCTGATCTACTTTGCATTCTTCACTGTCTCTGATCTGCTGCTCTGCTTCACTGTCCTCTGCAGCCCATTCTCATCTTCTTCTCCTTTCACACAGATTCTCCTCTCACTTTTCTCATCTTCAGAGCTCTCTCTCTCTCTCACTTTCAACAACAAATCCATCTTGGTTCCAGCGCATTATATTGTTTTTCCACATGCAGAGGTTTTCCTTGCTTTTCTCAACTCCAACTGCAGTTTCCCTTTCTTTCATTCTTTCCTCTGCTTTTCACATGCCAGCATTCTCCCTGATTTTCTGAACTGGCTCTTTGCATGCCTCCTCTACACATGCCACATCATGCAACGCTGTGTTCTTCCTATCTTAACTGCCAGTCTAATTTTAGACTGAAAGTCCTTCCACCATCCAGAGTGATTAGAGACACCCAACTGGAAAAATCTTCCAAACGTGTCAAAGCAGATGAAGGACCCACGCAAAACCCTGGATTTAGCAATGTAAGCTCCTTTGATTTTGCATTATAGCCATTTGATGCTGGCCACACCAATCGCGTTGTGAGTGGCATCATTCGTGCTTTTCTTAAAAAAACGATTGGTAACCCAAGGGCGTTGTGAATGGCATTATTCGTGTGTTTCTTAAAGAAAACGATTGGTAACTTCTGTTGCTAGTCATGGCCATGGCTAAGGCGTGTGTTTTTATCAACAAAGATCCCCATGGGCGAAGGCTGAACTGGAATGCCAAATGGGTTGCATCTATCTTCTCCATTGCCTCTGTTTCTGTTTCAATGGGGGTGCTTGAATCGATTTGAGCTTTCCTTCAAACGTTTCAAATGGGTTTATTTCTCAAATGGGTTTATTCCCTCTTTTTCTTTGAAACATTTCAAATGGGTTTATTCCCTCCTTTTTCCTGAATAACCTAACGCGATGGGCACTTGGATAACCTAACGTAATGGGGGCTCCTCTTGTAGAGCAATTTGCTGAGTGGAACCCAATCTCAACATCCCCACTTGGATAACCTAACACAATGGGTCCCCTCTTGTAGAACAATTCGCTGAGTGGAACCCAATCTCAACGTCCCCACCTGGATATTGCTCTGACATCATCTAGCTTCTTCTGCCAGTTCTCTTATGCATGCTCCATAACCAACCGATTACCATCAATGACAACCTTGGCAGTCTGCGTCATCTCTGCTGTAGCCATATTTCCAACAATACTTATTCTTGATGGTCATCTTATTGAGTTGTCTATAATCTATGCACAGTCTGAGTGTGCCATCTTTATTTTTCACAAACAAGGTTGGTGCTCCCCATAGAGACACACTAGGCTGAATGTAGCCTTTATCCCACATCTCCTTCTGCTGTAATTTGAGCTCAACTAGCTCTGGTGTACTCATCCTATAGGGTGTTCTAGACATTGGCACTACTCTTGGTACAAGTTCTATTGAAAAATCAATATCCCTCCTTGGAGGTAAACTTGGTACCTCTTCTAGGAATACATCTTTATATTCTCTCAATATGGGATGGTCTTTTAGGCTGGGTTTGTCATTCTCAACAGATTTTAGTACTTGTATTGCTTACAAGGGACATCCCTTTATGCAATACTTCTTCACTTGGAGGGTTGATATTTGTCTTACTAAGACATGATTTTGAATCCCTTGTAGGGTTACCCTCTTTCCTTCTTCATTTTCACATTCCAAAGTTTTATTGTAACAATCCAACTTGGTTTTGTGGGCAACCAACCAATCCATGCCAATCAATGGGTCATAAGATCCTAGAGGAAGTATGTTTAGGTTTTCTTGGGTGGGAAACCCACTCATGACAATGTGACATGTTGTTATGACCTCTGTTACTTTTCTTTTGGTTCCAGTGGCTAGTTGTACCAGCCAAGATTTAACATGTTTAACTTGTTGCAATTTACATTTCTCAACAGTTTGAGGGGAAACATAACTCAAATTAGAACCAGGGTCAATTAAAATGGAAACATGATGGTTGAAAATCGTACCTTCCATCTCCACCACTGAAGCTTGGTGGTCAACTTGTCTATTATCCAAGGCTGCATAAATTTTTGGTAGGCTCCTAGACACATCATTGACTGTGGTATCCTCTTGGACATTGTAGACCCTCCCAGGGTTCTGTTTCCTATGCAGACAATCCCTCAGTAGATGTTCCCTATGTTGAAACAGATCTTAAATTTTTATCCTTAAGGCCTAGATTTTTTCTTTTTCGGGTTTCGGCTTTTCATAAAACAAGAGTTTCGTATCATTTCTAAATACACGATACCTTTTTCTTAATTTAAAAAAAAAAAATCGGATAATGAACGGGAAAAAGGTTTACAAAAAATATAAGACTTCCGACGCTTTTTATTTGAAAATTATTTAAAACGTGTTGAAATTTAAATTTACGATTTTTAAATTAAACTTAAAAGAATTTTCGAGATTCGGTGTTTCCTACAAACAAATTTTTTATGCAAATCAAATCGTGAAATCCCGATCCCCGATTTCCCGAAATGTTGGAATCTTAATTTAAACACGAATTAATTTAGTCTCTTATAAGAAAGGTTAAGGGTTAAACTAATTATGTCGCGACTTTAGGATTCGCGGTTCAGTGAGAGAACGTCTTGTGTCATCATGTTTTTCGAAATCCCGAATTACGAAACCCCGATCCATAAGTCACGTCAAATTAAACTAATGTTGTTTTGGCCTTAATTGTGATTAGTTATTTAATTAAGATAAGTTAAGTCATGTTTAAAAAACAATCCATCGCGATTTCGCGATTTCAGAGATCGGATTTTATTGATAACATACTTCTCAACATCACGATTTCCGAAATCCCGAAAACGTCTAGTTGCATTTAATTAATGTGCTAAAAGAATTTAAAACTTAATTAAAACATCGCGATTTCACGATTTCGCATTTTCAGAAATCGTTTTTCATCGACGACATACCTCTTTACATCAGGATTTCCGAAATCCCGAAAAATGAAGTTTTCAGCTTTAAACTATGATTAACACTAATTAGCCTTTTTTTTCAAAAACGAGATTAATGGTAATCATTCTTAGGTGTTCATTCATGTTTCTCTTACCATTTAAGTAGGTTTCTCATTTTCTCCAAAAGCCCGAAGGTGCCTAAATACGGACATTAAATGCGTATCTCGGAAAAATATCTTCCGCATTAAGAGCTTTAAATTCGTGACAGCTGTGCAAATCTTGTCATTTTTTAAATGTATTCAAAATAAACATTTGAATGTCTGTGTTTTCATTTTAAGCTGAGCTCATTCATCCATTTTCTGTGACAGGTTATTAATTAAACACAGAAGTCATGGCACCCAAAAAGGCACCGAAGAAGAATGAAGACGCACAGGAAGGAGATATTATTTCCGACACCACTCCACATGCTATAGCTTCTATTAAATCTTGGACTCAAATCTCCGATTTGCTGGAATACGAGTTTGAGAATGCTCATCCTGATTCTGAATATCATTTCCGGGACATAGCCGAGTCAGAGCTCCATAAGATCGTGGTGTGCCGGAGGCTCGTGGCATACACTGATATGATTAGTTGGGCTATGGATAAGGTCGATACCCCAACAAGGAGAATTTTAAATGAGCAAGGAGCTATCGTCGGCTCATTCAGACCAGAGCACATTCAAGTAATGTATAAACTCTCGCCAAATCCTAAACACACTTTTAATGTTGAATTTTTAGCAGATTTTCAAAGAAAAGAATGTATTGAGGCAGACCAGACATATCCCGATATGATTAGAGGATGGGCGAGGTCTCAAGCAAAGTTTAGGGCTGATTCTCATGGTATTTATGCTACGACCTCCTTAAATGAATACATGGTTTATGTAGCCATTATGTTATGTAGACTTTTTGGGAGAAAAGATCCCTGTCATTTTCATGCAGACTGGGTGCCCTTTTTAGAGGAAGCTTCAGAAGGAAATGGTTTTAACTGGCATAAGATTTTGTTAGATAACCTAACATAAGAAATTTTAAACTACAAAGAAGCCAAATCAAAGGGACAACCAACATTTTTTTATATGTCTGCATACATTATGGATGTAATCTGTTTTGTGACTCCCTTTCCATTAATGAATTGGAGTTGGAGCATTTCCTGCCAGAACCCATTCATAAATATCACTCGGCCCTTTGGGAATAAAATGCTAAAGACGCATTTTACGAGGTTTGTCATTTTATTATTATTCCTATGAACAAAATGTTTTTTGGATGCGAACCCCCTCACATTTCTGATGCAATCACATAAAGTCTTAAAGCAGTTGCCGACTAGTTTATTGAGGAAAATTTTTCTTACATTAGGGTTTATGGATGTTCCATTCCCCCTCATGCACTCCCTAAATTCCTACCGGACAGATTGGTGTGCAGGGAGGTAGCTTATCAAATAGTAAAGGGCAATGTTGGATTAGAATTAAAAGCAGCTCAGAAGAAATGATGGCCATCTTTCCCTGTTGATATTGGGAAATTTTCTTTATCAAATTTAGGTCATTCTAAGGTAGAGGTTGAGTCATTAGAAGAAGTGAAATTAGTAGATATTGAGCACAAAAAATATGACCCCTACCAAGTAATAAGTAGGCATTTCATACATTGTAATCTAAAGGCGTATGAACATGAAGTATCTATTTATGATGATATATTTAAAGATGTTAAATCCTATGAAGAAGTATTGAACAGAGTCCATGCCTTGCCACCTGACTCACAGACTGGATTCACATCTTTTCAGAGCCATAGGCGAAGTTGCCTACCTAAGAGTTTGCAGGGTGAAGTTTCGACCCCACCACCAGAACAGGAAGGGCCCCCTCCAGGGTTTGAAACTAATACACAGGATAAAGAAAATACCAAAGGTAAGTTGAAGAATACTAAGATACCTTCCCAAGACACAGAGGGTTCTCAAACAAAAGAATCGAGAACAAAGAGGAGAAAAGAGCTGGAAACAATTCCAGAAATCATGAAAAATATTCCAGAAAAGATAGGAGGAACAACATCAACAGAGCTTGGTAGTCCTATCACTTCTTTAACTCCATTGCAGTCAACTTTTGGAACCCCCCATGAAGGAGATTTATATGTCAGTGATCTAGAGCCGATTTCAAGAGATGAAATCCCCCCATCAGATTACTTTTTCAGTAAAAAGCGTAGAGCAGTCATGAAACAGGAAATTCATCCAAGAGGAGAAGGGATGATTAAAAAGCATAGGGTTATTATAGATGGAAAGAAACTCAAAGATGGAGAATTTGATACAGAATTAGAAGGTACAATGGGTGCTATAGCATCAACAAATATGTATTATGTTGGCAATTTAACAACTATGCTTGAACAGAAAGACCAAACAATAATTCAGTTGCAAGACAAATTAAAAGAAAATGAGAGAAATATTAGTTGGGGAATACAAAAGGATCTAGAACAAGCTAGACTAAAGGATATGCAAGAAATCCAGAAAATGAATAAATACTTGGAGGAGGCAAAACACATAATACAGGTCACACAGGAACAGGTCCGAAAGTTGGGAGAAGAAAACAAACATTTACAAGATAAAATTATTTCTATTACTAATCAGGTAGTAGAACTTGAAAATTTCAGGACACAAGCATTGGAGATATATTTGAGAATAGAGGAAGAACAACAGAAAGTGTTCTTGAATCTGGAAGTAGTCCAGAATTATTTTCAAGAAACAAATAAGTCTTTGGAGGATGTTTTCCAAAAGGAAAGGGAGGCGAAAGCAGCTAGAACAACTTTTCAAAAGGCAATGGCTTTCTCATCAAAGGAAGAAGTTGGAAAAATTCAGAAATTATCTATTTCTGAACAGGTTAAAGGGGACATAATATTAAAAGTGTGGGAAGAAAACCTGGCCGAATATAAAAGAATAACAAGAAATGTCAATGATGATTGCCAAGGAAATTTCAATCTCTTAGAAAGAGCTTCATTGAATATCGAAGCAGATGATTGTTCTGGATTATTAGGTGAGATTAATATTGCCAAGCACCAGCTAAGGTTCAAAGAAGAGCTGGAGGAAATGAAAACAGAGATTTCAAAAATTAAACTAATCAATATTACAGAGATCAACAAATGGATGGTGACACCAAATCTAAAGTTGAAAACTATTAAATTCACGGAGAAGATGATAGAAAATCGTTTGCCTGAACTGCAGAAAATATTTTTCTTATTTGAAGCAAATGAGGTACCAGATGCTCCCAGGACTTTCGTGAAATTTTTGGGAAAGTGTGTTCAGTGTATTGAAGCGGAGAAAGGAAGTTCGTCAACGACAACTTAAAATCTTTTTTAAATGTTTTTATCATTAGAAATTAGAAGGAAAATGTAAACGGTTGACATTATTTTTATATGTAACCGTAATATTAGGAAGTTGGTTAGTCACCAACGACAAAATTTTGATGAAAATGTATAAATATAGTTTCTAAAGACTAAGAAAGGGCTTCAGGATTTTTTGGATAGAGCCGATTGTAATAAGATTTTTTCAAATACATCATAATATAGATCACAAACGAGATTCTGAATCCTGCAAATTTTTAGCTATGTGTTCTTCAACCCTGTTTATTATATTTTGTTGTATTTTTCTTTCAATGTTTTTCTAATGAATAATCAATTTGAAGTTATCTACATCTTTGATTTCTAGTTCAGATTGGTTTGGATATCAAATTATTTACAGTTTTTCCTCTGAAATCACTATCAATGATTTTAAGACCTATAAATCTTTTGGACCTTAAATACTTAACTTTCATTAGAAACCTCGTCTTCTTTTATTATTATCTGTCGAAATATGAGATTCTTTCTTGATTAAAGCCTCATATATTTCTATAATACTTATATGTCAGTTTAAAATTTTCAAATTGTTACAAATCCAGGAAACGACCTCGAATGTATTTATGTTACTATTTTGAATTTCAAAATTGTTTTTCTTGTTCTCATCTCTGGAAAATTTGAAGTAATGTTTGATTAAAATCCTTTCAAAAATAAATAAAGTTTTATCCTCCATGATTGTTCCAAGTAGCAGACAACCCAACATTGAACCAGGTCTTCAAGATCAAACCAGTATTGCCTTGAATTTATTTAATACCATTTTACAAACATCAACTAACCGAGTTGAGTTAGAACATTCGTGGGATGCTATTGAGAGAGACATTAGCATCCAAGAACAATAGGAAGCAAGACAGAGACAGTTGAGAAACTGATTCTGCTTCAACCTTCCTTTTGAATTCTTATTCTCAAATTATTCCTTTAAACATTTACGGATGCCTTGATGGTATACTTTATAGCCTTAAAGTATAAACTCAGGAACAACACCCTACACAACCCCAACATTTCAAGGTTTCTCTCTTCGTGTTATCAGTCATACTTAGAGATGCTATGAATGGTTTATTTCCACTCTGGGATGGAAAATTGTGTTGATACACACTTCTAGCAGGAAGGCTCATCCTAGAGCTCTTACCAGGGCTCTTAAATATCAAGGATTTAAACCCCTTCTCCTTGAATTTTGAATTGTTTTTCTTCTTCCAGTCTTCACGGGGTTCTGTCTTACTCTTGAATTTCTCATAACAATACCTTGCTTTTTGAATAGTATCTTCTAAGGTCTTTGGCTCATCAAACTCAATTTTGTCTCGATAGGACTGAGGTAATCCACTAATAAACCATTTCATCTTTACCTTTACATCCTTTATGTAGGAAACATACCTCATCAGCTTGAGAAATTTGTTGATATACTCATCTATGGTGAGTTGTCCTAGCTTGATTTCATAGAACTCCTTGGTCTTCCCATCAAAGTACTTTTCTGACATGTTTTTCTTCTTGAAGTATTTCTCAAATTGTTTCCATGACAAGTCCTTGTCCTAGACTCCTTTCACATTCCTAATATATTCCCACCAATGGAAGCTTTCCCATTCATGTTGAAAATGGCTATCTGAGCCTTTAAGTTTTCAGAGTAGTCATGGACTCTAAAGTACTTCTTCAAGCTGGGTAGAAAAACTTATGCTTCTTCCCCCTTCTTAATCTCTCCATCGAAAGTGGGTGGTTTAGCTTTCTTGAACTCTTCAGGGTCATGACTCTTGGAATGTTTCCTCTTCTTTCCTCTTGTCTAAGAATGGGAACTAGTTTTAACACTAGAAGATTCCTTGGAGTTTTCAGTGTCCTCACTAGAGGAATCTTCCATTGAATGTCTCTTGGCTCCATGTTGGGCCTTCTTTGAGGTGCTCCTCCTAGTGTGGCCACTTTCAGGACCATTCTTTTGTATCTCAGGTGGACTTGGAGTTTTCTTAGTATGATTCCTGTCCACATGACTTGTAGCTAGACCATGTTGCAGTTTCCTTTCTATATCTGATAGACTTTGCGGTAAGACTGCATTAATTTCTATCTTCTTTTCCTGCTCCTTGATCAACCTTTCATTGTCAACCTTATAACTCTGTAATTGTGCCATGAGGCTTCTTACAATTTCGACCAAAATTGGGGAGGTTTCCACCACCCTCCTTTTAGCATATTCGTCCTCTCTATTGTGGGAGTTCTCCCCCAACTCCTGATGTGTCACCATCCTTTATGTTGTAGTTCTCTTGTTGTTCACTGATTTCTTGAGTGTAGATAAAACATTTTTTGTTATTTATTAATCTACCAATTCATGAACAACACATATCATTGCAAGGTGAAGTCAATTCTTTATTTGGAAACATTATCAACCTACAATGAAGAATTCCAAAACGTCTATCAACAGTAAAAGGTTTTGTTCCTCTATTCGGTAGAGGTTAAGACAAGCTTCTTATAGAAGGAGGTAAGGTAGGGAGTTAGCCCACAAGTTCCCTAATATTTATTTTATGCAACTTGTGCATGAGCCCAAGCAGGCCAATTGTTTTTTCCATGCTCTGATACCAATTTGTAACACACCCAACCCCTAAATGGACTTTCTAGGGGTGGGGCATCAAATTCTCTCTTTCCCTGGTTCATAATCGATCCCTTGCTTAAGAGAAACCCTCTAAATCATCTTCCCAAAAGCTTACATCTCTTACTGTGTGCTTGAACCAACTAGCGGGGTCTTCATCATGACCTCGGGTTAAAAACTGGGAGCTAAGAAGCTGCATTAGCAATGTTTCGACACTTCGTAAGTTCCTAGACTTCGGGAGTTCCAAAAGTGTTGTCAAATTATCAGATCATTAAACAATGGAGGGGATCAATGGTTCACATCCTCCACCAAGATCTATGGTTAAAAGGGAGCTTCAGTGCTCGACGTTGAACACACATTTTTCCCAATCCCCGAAGTCCTGAGGTCTCGCCACATGGCCTTAGCCTTTCGATGATCGATGACCTATGTCGAGCGTTCCTTTTTACCATGCTATGCCTAGACTCCCTAACTCCTGATATCTTGCCACATGGCCTTGGCCCTTCGGTAGTGAGTGTTCGACGTGTTGTGTTGGACGTTTCCAAACTATAAAACGCTCTAAAATCCTTGAACTCTTGAAGTTACCCAAACTCTTGGAGTCATGTATACGTCACCAACCATGTTGGCTAGGTGACCACGAACCAGGAACTGACACGCAGCGAGGGTAAAGGGGTGACACATGTCATTGATAGGGGGTGACACATGCCATGATCAAATGAGAACAATGGGTATGTGAATCGTCCAAAAATGGGTGACACATGGCACACGTCAAGTGGGTCCACATCACCTAGGATGACATCAGCAAGCCATGTCATCATAGACTGATATATGCTTAATATTTCAATCTAATGGTCCACAAGATCCCACGTAGATCCATAGATATACGGTTCTCATTACTTCATGGCTTCGGATTTGGAGCTTACTGAATCCTATCGACACAAATCCCCCAAATAGATAAGTCTTCGGACTCTCAGATGTTGCGCCATGTGTCCTTTTCGACCAACGATCGAGATCAACTTTGACACTCGCGACTTCGGCGAGTTCATACTTCGTAAAATCTTGGTCGGTTTCCTCCGGAGTATGAAATATCTGGACTACGAGATCGCTTTCCATGTACCCCCTCATCCAACGGTACTAGTTCAATGATCAACACTTGACGAGGAATGAGTAGGGGCCATGTGTCGCTCCATAATGCATTCCCGATTAGTTGGGTAGTCAAAGGTGGTTAGTTTAGCTCGATGAATCATAAGGATCCCGAATGATTCGAGGATTGATGACCCTCGTTACTTTGGTATTTCGACATTCGAGAGTTCTATGTGTGTGTATCCTGGATTTCCCTCCGGACCACGTCGGATCTGTCGCCATGTGTACCTATTGTCTACGGCCAGGATTCACTCTGTCTTGCAAATATTCGGGGGAAACTTGTGCGTCTCTTAATTAGCCGAATACCCAGACTCCTGTATAACCGTGGATCTATCGACACATGTCCCACCAACTTCAACAATCCATATTAACTCCAGGACTTCGACGTTCGGGAATCTTGGCACTAGACTGCTCCTATTCTCCCGAAGTAAGAAATCGTTGAAACGCTAAATGCTTCCCCTCCTATGTCCAATCTAACGACTGGTGGAGGCATACACTAGATCTCGAGATCAACGACCCTTGTCAATTCGTGACTCTAGCCTTTGACTATTTCTGAGGATTGTGGGGACGTAAGTCTCGAAATCCCGAATGGATACCTCCTTTCGGACTAGCGTAGGGTCCCCAGAACCTGGTCACATGGGTCTCTCGAGAAATCTTAAGGGCTAAACATAATATCCTCTTTGTAGCAAAGAGGGTAAGTACATGGGCACGAGCCCTCAGTCTGATGGGTGAATGGTCTAAAGGAAAAACACCCTTCTCCCATAGAATTTGAAATCTTACACTCCCACTAAGGTAAACTTCACAGGGTTGGCAGGACTTAATCATTTCAGTCGATCATACCCCCTCCCTCCTATGGATTCATATCTCATAACTATATAGCATAAAAACTAAGTTAAAATGAAAGATCATATAGATATAATAGTTTACAAAAATCATAGAGATTTTCTAATAACTATTCAGATACTGAAGGACTGAATTATAAACTCATATATTTCATCATCACATTCAACATAATACATAGAATACGAAAATACTTATCAGAACTAGAAAATGTGAAACAACTGTTGAAATGGGTGCATGTTTCCTCCCAACCATAGGCACGACCACTCCTACTGGATTTACCACTGGCCACCCCCGAGCTAAACCACTTTTCTCTGAGAGAGATTCTTTATCTTTTCTCCACAATAGTGAGGGGCGAAGGTTACTCTCCTTCTCCCAAAGGAACTTGGAAAATGGTTTTCTCTACTCCAAGCAAGGAGGTTTGCATGAGTACTTCCTTAGTCACTTATCAACCTTGCTTATCAACTTGTATCCAAACCTTTCCCATGGATTATTACAACCAGACTGAGCTTACTGCTCAGCTTTTTCTTTCAACTTCCAAGTTGAAGTATGTTATCCTTCTATTCTCGGAAGAGTCTTTTCTCCACTCTGCTATCTCGCATATCCCACTATGTCCCCCGAATTACCTCATTTCTTTCCTTCCTCAGCAAGGTTGTGTGGGTCCGAATCCCAATTCATAGTCAGGCCTGGAAGCCTTACAGATGGGTGCCCTACCCCATCTCCTCATTAACTCTTGAGGATGGCCTTCCAACTACCAGTTTGACTAGTAATTCATTTATGGGTCAGAGGACTGTTGAGAAATTACACCTAGTAGGTACTGGTATGGTGAGGGTCATCTCAACCATTGTTGGTTTCCCCTCACCATCTCTTTCATAGAATCCATGGTCTATCTTGGCTAACTTCGCCCCTTTCAGTAGTTGTGAAACACATATTCAAATTCTATTAATAAAATAAATTCATACATTGACCCTTTTATACAAGGGTTCATTAAATCAAACATTCACACACATTTATTCTGCCATAGTCTCTTGGCCAGTTATAGTTATATTTACAAACTGGGGGAAACAGGGGTATTACATCTTACATGTTTCCTAAGTGTTAACTAATCTAAGTATTGTTGGGAACATTATGTTGGATAAGTCTAAGTTGCATTGAAATTGGTATGGCTATCTAACATTGTAGTTCAAGGCGAAGTTATGGAAAGACTTTGAATGAAGATGTTTAGTTTGGTTGTAGTAGGCACAATTTGGTTGAGCTGCTACGACCGAGCGAATGCAATGTTGCACAATCATAGATGATCAAAAATAAAACTTCGGGAAATACTCTTAGGTCCATGAAAGGTGGTATCAAAGATCAAATTCTTCAAGAAGTTGGTTTCAAAGTCGTGTTGAGCACTCTTCACCATGCCTCAAAATAGAGTAGTTGGTTTGGAGGGAAAATTGATGTATTTGAGGTAGTTATGTTATCATTCGTTGATTGAGAAGAATCCTTGGATACTTGGGTGCTCAGGAGGGTGACACTTGGCTCAAGTGTTGAAGCACCATTCATGACATAAAATTGAATGAGTGCAAGAGTGTGCTAGTCGTTGGACAAAAGTGGAGGATGATGCCAAATTCTTGCAACAAGTCACATTTGGTTCATGAGTGTCCTATCTAGGTGTCCCACCACGACTTAGAGTGCACTTCATTGGAGTGAAGATGCATGTATTTTTTCTTAAGAAAACATTGTAGATAGTTTTGGGGCGAAGTACACTTGGGTCAAAGATTTCCTGCACATGCCTTGCGAAGATGGTGTTGCATGTTACCCTATGGAAGCCACTTCAGTTAGAGGTAAGTTTGGACATTCTTGTTGCTATCTAGCTCACTTATTCAATTGTGCACATCATAATCCCATGGAAAAAGGGTTGCAAAGGGTTGGTTCCTTGGATAGAAACCAAGGCTAATGTGATCATTAGTTGTGTTTTGTGGACTTGATCATCACTAGGAAGATGTTTCAAGCATTGGTTGACTTTATATCTTTGCACAATTTCTTGTGGACAAAGTATCCCATGAACTTGGGTTTAGAGTTGAGCTATGTGAATTTTCCTTGAAGACGGTCAACACTAAGGCCAAGGAAGAAATGGGGGTTACCTCTATTGTACACATTCTATTGGACAAGTGGAATGGTCGTAAAGAGTTCATGGTGCTACAAATGGATGAATTTAAGGTCATCCTTTGCCAAGAATTCCTCGGGAGGACACAACAGGTCCTCATGCCATTTGCAAAGAAATTACTTATACATGGTGAACAAAAGGCTTGGGTTGTGCACACATATCTAAGGAGGCCAGTTGGGAAGGTGCAATTGGTGTCTTCACTGAGCATGAAGAGGGTGGTCAGGTGCCCAAAATCACATATGTTCATCATGATCATTGGGGAAGTAAATGAGGGTGGAGTGGGGATGCCTATTCCATCGACACCTGTTGATGTTTTGACAAAATTTGCAGATCGAATTCCTAATGAGATGTTGAAGGTGCTCCCACCTAGGCGTACTGTTGACCATCGTATAGATTTGGAACCGAGGTTGCAATTGTTATCCAAGGCTCCCTATCAGCTTTCAGGGCCTGAGTTGTAACAATTGAAGAAAAAACTCTCGATCCCCATATGTTTCCTTGGTCCTCTTCTAAAATAAGAAGGCCACCACAGAGCTAAGGATGTGCTTGTACTACTGCATGATGAATAAGAAGACAATACAGAACATATATACCCTACCTTTATTTTCATACTATTTCGACAAGTTGGTCAAGGCCAAAGTCTTCTCAAAGTTGGACTTATGGTAGGGATATTACTAAGTGAGGATTGTGGAAGGGGATGGGGTGAAGACAACTATGGTGATAATGTATGAAAATTTGCAGTTTCTGGTTATGCCTTTTGGCTTGTGCAATGCCCCAACCACCTTTTGTTCTTTAACGACACTATGTTCCAACAATTGTTGGACAAGTCGGTGGTTGTCTATCTATATGACATTGCGGTGTTCAGTGAGAAAATGGAGGACCAAAAGAAGCAATTGGCGAAAGTATTTAAGGAGCTGAGGTAGAACCAACTATACTTAAATAAGTCCAAATGTGTCTTTGGGAATATTGAAATTCCATTCTTGGGCCATTAGATTGGCTAAGGATGCATCTGCATGGATCCTGCAAAGATAAGGGCGATTGTGGATTGGGAGGAGCCACAAACAATCCACGAGGTAAGAAGTTTCCTTGGTTTGGATAACTATTGTTGTAGGTTTGTGGAGGGATAATATAATATTTTGTCTCCATTGAGCGACTTGTTGGAAAATAACAAGGCATGGAACTAGACAGAGAAGTATCAAGCAATGTTCTACAAGATCAAACATAGACTTGTCTCAACACCATTGTTCAAGTTGTTGGAATTTGAGAATTAATTTGAGGCACAAATAGATGCCTAAAACTTCACCATTGGGTTATTTTTGACTCAATATGGTCATCCCATAGCCTACGAGAGAATAAATCTACAAGACCATGAGTGGAGGTACCCCATTCGTGAGAAGGTGATTATTATAGTCGTGCATTGCCTATAAGCATGGTTGAATTACTTGTTGGGAAATCCATTCATTGTGAAGATGAATAATGTGGCAATGAGATACTTCACCACCCAACTGAATTTGTTACCCAAGTAGGCACAATGGCAATACTTCTTGGCATAATTTGACATGACCATCGAGTATATGTTGGGGAAGATAAACACAGTCACAGACACCTTAAGCAGGAAGGCATGAATTGTTGCCTTAGAAGAGGAAGACAAGTTTTCGACACTAGTGGGTAGTTAGGTTCAAGTATTGATCCATATTGGATCATTGTATTATTTTTCATCTATCTCAGTTCTTTCTCGGTGGAAAATTTGGAGGAATCAACTTGCAAGGCCATTTAGACGGTTGATCTAGATTTGGAAATTTGGTCCAAAAAATAGTCTAAAATATTTTGGAGCCATTTTGAGGCATCAAACGACAATTGTTTTGGTCCAAACCTTAATACATAGGGATATTCTATATTCTACAAACCAATACCTTTCCAACAATACATACCATTCGTCAATCGAAGTTCATATGAGAAAGTTATGCCTCCCACAAGTTGACCTACCGTATTGATCACCATGGTGCAAGTGTATACCATGTCAGCCTCCATTACTTAGCCATGTGGGGCTAGCCACATAGTGTATTTTCTAATAATGTTCTAGAAGGTTAAAAACCCTACCACAATTGAGGGTTGAGGAAGTCAAAAACCTATCTGTATATGGCTTCCGGGCTATGTTAAATATCAAGCCACTAGGAGAAGGGTTCTATTCTTTTGCATTGTTTCTTGTTCCATGGATGAGCAAAACATATGAGAGTGGTATTTTGTGAGCATCACACAGGAGGAGATATTTTGTATCATCCATACAAGTTGTAGGTAAAAGGAAACTCCACAGGGAGTCCCTCTTTCTTTGTACTTCCATCATTTTCTATACTAGAGAAAAGAGAGCAAAGCAACCTCACCTTCTAGCTGGGTTTTCTCTCGTATTGGGTTTCCCAGGTCATATCTTGCGTTTATTATAGGATTGTGTGATTGTATTTTACCCATAGATGGTTTTAAGGATGGAAATTTATCTCAAACTGTAGAAACCTTGGCAAATCTTACTAGTCCTTAATATGCAAACTATAAAATGTTTGGCAATATTTTTGTAAAAATATTCAAATTTCTAAGGATTTTATATAGTTTTTATAAAATTTGGGCTATTTCTCAGGTAAAAAAAATGTAATCTATAAAATTTGGGCAAATATTTTTTAGAAAAAATGGAAATTAGTGAATTTTTTTGGGGGAAAATAGCATGGAAAAATATCCCATGGGAGATATATAGCCCCTAAAATTTTCTATGATTTTTCCGTTCTCTATTTTCCACATTTTGTTTATTTCATGCATGAGCATAAAATTAGTGACTAAATATTCTGGAGATCTAAAGGAAAGAGTAATCTTAATAGTAAAAATTTTAGTATTTTATTAGATCTGTTGTGATGAATTGTTCTAGTGGAATATCCATGACAGTTTATAGGTCGTATTGGTATCATAACATGTTTTTCTTTTGGGTATTTGTGGGAAGTTGTAGGATCCAAGAATCAACTTAAAGAGAAGTCACAAAAACCTTAGGCATAGCGGACTAGTCTATTCGGAATAATCCTCGAGATCCAATAAAAGAGAGATTTGAGTGGTTGGAATCCAAAGTTTTCGACATTAGTTGCAATATAAATCTCCTCATGGCAGCTCTAGCAAGCAAGCTCAAACCGATTGGAGATGATGGAGGCTCTAACTCCGAGATCAGATCAGAGGGGAAATCGGGAGATCATGCAGACTCAAGAAATGAGTCGTGGAAATAATCCAATAAAGAGAAGTTGAGTTTGAGTGTCATGAAATCTTCACAATCCCTATTCAAGATGGAAGTGAAAGTGGACATAAAGCCAAACCAAGGTGAGATTGATGCATTAAAACTAAATCATTGGTTGCAACAACTAGAAGTTTATTTTAGTGTTCACCATATAGATGAAGGGTAGGATATTTCATTTGCTAGATTAGATTTAGAGGGTCATGCCTTAACCTGGTGGGAAAGACACACATAAACACTTAGGCTAGAGGGTGATCCACCAGTAATTAGGTGGGAGGAATTCAAAACCCTCATCAATTCCCAATTCTACCCTATTGGATATATAGAGGAACAATGGATCTGATGGCACTACCTTAGGCAAAAGCAGGGGAAAAGTGTATAAGAGTACACCACTAAGTTCAAAAATATGGCCATCATGTTGGTTATCTCTCCCAAGAACCCAAATTTACTCCTCAAGTATCTAGGGGGTTTACATGATCATTTATGAAAGCATGTGATGCTCTTCAATCCAAGGATAGTGGATGAGGCATGTGTACATGCAGAATACCTAGAAAACATAAGCCAAAAGAAAGGGAAACCAAGTGGTTCAAAGTATAAAGAGCACCAATATTCTAAGGAGGGGAAGAAGAAGTGGGAAGGGGGAAAACATAATACGAAAACAACCACTACACATCAAAGTAAAAATCCCAACAACCATTGTAATCATTGCAACATTGATGGCCACACCAAGGAAAAATGTTGGAAACTACATCCAGAGTTGAACCCAAAGAATCACAAGAAGGATGGACATAAAAATAACCTTCTAGCCATAGATTCAAGCAATCAAGTTGAAAGTAGCTTGGATGTGGTTGAAAATATTATGTGCACATATGTGCATAAGGAGGTGAATCTGAGTAGCCTTCATGACCAGGAAGAGAAGGAGATGACCAAGCTCTTCCACATCAAGATTCAGGTCAAGAAGACCAAGATAGATGCTATGTTCAACTTTGGTTCACAGGATAATCTCATAACAGTGGAATTGGTTAGCAAGCTTGTATTGGAGGTTCACAATCATACTTTCCCCTATCCATTGGGTTAAGTAAACAAGTATGCAGAGATAAAGTTAACAAAATAGTGTAAGATTAAATTTTCTATAAGTGTTGATTTTATTGATGAAGTGGAATTGGATGTAGTACCCCTTGATGCATGTAGAGTAGTGTTTGGAAGCCCCAACATGTATATGAGGGATGCAATAATCATGCAGAGAGCCAAGCAATACCAACTGATAAAGGATGGGAAGTCCTACATCATTAATCCACATACAGGCAATTCAAAGATCTCACTCGTAATTTCCAACCAAGCCAATAAGTTGATAAGTTCTAATAAGGAATATGTTTTTTTCTTTTCTTAAGAGAAAATCAGTCTTATGATGAGTTAATAAGAATGAAGGCATCCCTGGAGGGTCGTACTAAAGAGTATAAACATCAGTTGGAGGATTTTGTATAGGCATACAAAGAAGTGTTCCATGATCCTAAAGGGATACCACCCAAGAGGGATGTGGAGCATGAAATACAGTTATTTCTAGACTCCCCATTGTGGAATATTGGGATGTATAAACAGTCTTGTTTGGAAGCAAATGAAGTGAAGAAGCAATTGCAATAGTTTTTGGAGGAGGGTGTGATTCGAGAAAGTACCTCACCTTGTGGATCACCCATCATAATTTTTCCCAAGAAGAATAGGACTTGGAGAATGTGTATTGATTATAGGGGATTAAACAAGATTACACTGAAGAATCGATACCCCTTGCCAAGGATCGATGATCTGTTGGACCAGTTGCAACATGCCAAGTACTTCACGAAGATGGATTTGAAATCAGGATATTACCAGGTATTAGTCAAAGAATAATATACTTGGAATAATTACTTCAAGGCAAGGCAAGGTTTGTATGAGTGGTTGGTTATGCCATTCAATTTATGCAATGCACCGACTACATTTATGATACTAATGAATGTTGTTTTATGCCCTTATCTATATTCATTTGTTATTGTTTATTTGGATGATACCTGGTTTATAGTGCTACATGGGAGGAACACATCTCACATCTTATGCAGGTGTTAGAGACTCTGAAAAAACACCAACTACTGGCCAATTTCAAGAAATGTGAGTTTTCTTAGTAGTATTTGGTGTATTTGGGGTATGTGATTGGTGGAGGGGAGCTCAATATAGATCCTGCAAATATGGAGGCAATCATGAAATGATTAGTTCCTACAAATGTCATCGAAGTTAGGATTTTTTTTGGGGAAACACAATACTTGTGGAAGTTCAGAGCTTCATTTTCAGTGGTAGTTACACCACTCCACACCATAACAACAAGTGGTAAGAGTTTCTAGTGGGGGAAGAATCAACATAAGGCCTTTGATGAGATGAAAAGAAAGATTAGTTAAGAAGCAATGCTTTCACTACCAAACTTTCATAATCCCTTTGAAGTGGAGACATATGAAAGTGGGTATGCCATGGGAGTAGTATTGACATAGGGAGGAAGGCTCGTCTTCCGTAATTATGAAGTTTTTCATGGGGAAGTTCTCAACTACCCTACTTATGACAAGGATATATATTCCTTGGTACACACTGTCAAAAATAGGAAGCACTATATGATGGGAAAGGAGACAATCATCCACACACCAACCACTACAGTATTTGTAGGCCCAAAGTAAGCTACAATAAACCAAGAATTACAGTTGGATTGGGTTTTTACAACAATTTCATTTAGTCATCAAGTATAAGAAGGGAAACACAAATAAGTTGGAAGATATTCTTTCACAACCACCCACATCCAAGATTACAACTTTGTGAACTCTGATGCACATGGATCCTTTTACCCATGATGCATACAAAGAGGCATACACAAAAGATGAGGACTTCAAGGAGGTGTTTAAGCAACTACATGGCCAAATTCATATAGAAGAAGGTGATGACAAGGTTGACTATCATTTCCAGAATGGTTTACTCTAGAAGATTGACAAGCTCTGTGTCCCTAAAGGTGAACGACTCCAACTTATCAGAGAGGCTCAAAACTCCAAGGTTGCAACATTTTAGTGTTGGAAAAATAATTTCCAATTTACAAAGGTGTGTGTATTGAACCAAAATGAAAGATGTAGCACAATATATTAGAGGATGTATACTTTGTTGTACCAACAGGCCCAATAATAGGAAGAAAATTCTATACCATCCCTTACCTGTACCCACTTGACCTTGGGAAATAATTTCCATGGATTTTGTGGGAGGTTTACCAACCACATGGAAGGGACATGACTATTTATTTGTGGTAGTTGACATGTTCAACAAAATGCACATTCTCATGCCTTGTAAAATGATCATCAAGGGACAGGAAACAACAAACTTGTTTTTTTAATAGGTTTGGGTACACTTTGGGATACCAAGGAGAATCATCTCAGATAAGGATACCATATTTCTCCATGCATTTTGGACTAAATTGTGGGAGAAGATGGAAATTAAGTTTAATAGGTCTACAACATTCCATCCACAGGCATATGGGTAGAAAAAGGTAGTCAGCATGGCTTTGGTTCAGCTTTTGAGGGGTTAGAATCAGAAGCATCTGAAGACCTAGGATGAAAACTTGATCTATATACAACACACTTATAACAGAGTTGTCCACACTTCTACTGCTAAGTCATGTTTTGAAACTTACATTGGGTATTTTCCACCTTCACCCTTAGATGTTGTATATGGACACCAAGGAGGAGTGAGGGAGGAAATCACATTAGATGCATTAAAAGAAAAAAAAAATGTTGAGAAGACTAGGAAGATCCATTTGTTAGTACAAGAGACACTAAAGAAGTCATTGGAGAATTATAAGCCTAGAAATGACCAACACGGAACAAAGAGAACATTTAGGGTGTGAGACAAAGTATGGTTACAGCTAAATAAGGAAATACTACAGGGTCATGAAGATCAAGGATCTGCGGTATTTTCCTTTTGAGGTATTGGAAAATGTGGGATATAACACCTACAAAATCAGTCTACCCCCATACATGTGCATTTAATCGGTAGTGAATGTAGAGAATATTAAACTCTGTGAGACTTCCATGTTGGATCGGGAGGAGGAGTAGGTCCTACCTTCCATAGAGGACATAGCACCATATGCCTAGGCAGAGTTGGCAGAGGACACAATTTTGCAAAATCAGTCTAGAAATACAAGATAGGGGCAGCATGACCTTTGGCAGATTAGGTTGAAAGGACAACTTCTAGGCAAAGAAAAGTGGTACTCTAGGGAGAAGGTAGAGGAGAAATTTTCTCACCTCATTCAATAAATATTTTGGGGAGCAAAAGCCTCCCTAAATGGGGAGGTATGATCCATATTGGATCATTATATTATTTTTCATCTATCTCAGTACTTTTTGGGTGGAAAAATAGGAGGAATCAACTTTCATGACCATTTCAGCAACTGCTCCAAATTTGGAAATTTGGGTCCAAAAAACTGTCTGAAATTTGGGTCTAAGGGTGCAAACCATTCGTCAATCAGAGTTTGTATGAGAAAGTTATGCCTCTTGCAAGTTGAACTACCGTATTGATCGCCATGGTGCAAGTGGATTCCACATAAACCTCCATTACTTAGACATGTGGGGCTAGCCATGTAGTGGATTTTCTGGGAATATTCTAGAAGGTTCAAAACCCTACCACAATTTAGAGTTGAGGAAGTCAAAAACCTTCCCTAGATGGATATCGAGCTATGTTAAATATCAGACCACCAGGAGGATAAGGGTTCCATTGTTTTGCATTGTTTCGTGTTCCATAGTTGAGAAAAACATATGACAGTGGTATTTTGTGAGTATAATAGAGGAGGAGAGATTATGTATCACTAACACAAGCCACAGTTCAAAGGCAACTCGATAGAGAGTGCCTCTTTCTTTGTACTTGCATAATTTTCTATACTAGAGAAAAGAGAGCAGAGTAACCTCACCTTCTAGCTAGGTTTTCTCCCATATTGGGTTTCCTAGGGCATATCTTATGTTTATTTGTTGATAGTGTGATTGTATTTTATTGTTCTCTATTTTCTGCATTTTATCTATTCCATGCATAATCATAAAATCAATAACTAATTATTCTAGAGATCTAAAGGAAAAAAATAACCTTAATAGAAATATTTCAATATTTTATTAGATCTATACATATCAAGTCTTGACAGAGATGCACGCCAAAATCAAAGAAGGTTTGCAAGTGATCCTATAGAAATAAACATCATGAAGCAGGTGAATGATGGAAAGACACATAATTTTTGGATGCATAAATGATTTTTGTATTTTGGTGAGTGCATAAATGTGCCTAAGTCATGTAACCTCTGCAAGGAGCTCATAAGGGAGTGCCATGACTTTCCTTGGGTTGGCCACCTAGGACAACGAAGACAATTGGAATTGTTGGAACAAGGATAGTACTAGGAGCATATGAGACGTGACATTGAGGAGTACATCCAAACTTGTCTTGTGTGCCAACAAGACAAGGAATACACCAAGATGCAAGTTGGTCCATTGCATCCTTTGCTAATTCTGGGGATACCTTAGGCAAGCATGGACTTCATCACCCAGTTTCCAGTCGCACAAGGGTGTAACTGAATCATGGTTGTGGTTGATCATTTTTCTAAGTACACCATCTCAGTTCCAACGAAGATGTCTTACAATGTGGAGGAAGTGGTGTGGATGTTCTTCAAAAAAGTAGTGAAATATTAGGGTCTTCCTTTGAGCATTATTTCAGACAGGGACACAAGACTCATTGGATTCTTTTGGATGGAGATATTCAAACTTCATGGGATGAAGTTGTTGTGAATCTCGAGTTACCATCCATAGACAAATTGGTGGATCAAGTGCATCAATGGACTCTTGGAAGACAACTTGAGGAACTTCGCGTGGGTATATCAGATGAATTAGCTAGATCTATTGAATGCCACCTAGTTCAGTTATGATTTGCAGAAGAGATCAGCAACGTGCTACAATATGTTTGAGTTGGAAAATGGGAAACAACCTTTGACCCCTCACATGGTGTTTCAAGGCTACTATGGCTGCAACCCATCCACCTTGGGGTTCATGAGGCGATGATAGGATCGATTGGAGTTTTCTCATGTTAAGTTGAATAATGTGGTGGACCAGATGAAGCAATGGGAAGATCATGACAAGAGAGATGTAGACTTAAAAGTGGATGGCTTTCTCTTTGTCAAGTTGGGTAGATAATAGTTCAATCCAGCTACAAGTATGGATGGTGCCTTGGTGTGGAGGTTTGAGAAGATCGAGAATGTCACCTATCAGTTGGAGTTGTCACCTCACATGAAGATGCACCATATTGTTCCACATAAGTCACTTGAAACCTTTCTATATCAATGGAGATGACCCAATCATGGTGGCACCATATTGAGCCCCTACGATGATTGCAAACAAACCTGAAATGGAGGTTGAGAATATGCTCACCCACCAAACTTCCTTTGTTGGTATAAATCAATGACATAAGTATTATTTCCATTGGAAGGATTGAACTAACAAAGAGAACAGTTGGGAGAGGTGAAAGGCACTTTGGTGACAAGGTTTAGGAGTTTGAGAAGCAACATATTGGAGCTTGTGTCCGTTGGGCATTGTAGGGATGACAATAAGTTTAGTGGGGGAGGATGGAAGACCTCTGCCATAAATAGAAAAAAGTGTGTTGTCATGCTGGGCATGAAGAGTCGTTGTAGAAATATAGGATGGTTGGATGCACTCGACTAAGTGAAGGATGGAGTGTGATCATCCTTGCAACCTTATATGGGCACCTTTGATGCAAGATACAAACATGAGGATTCGAAAGTACTTGTATCTATGACTTGCAAAAGATGGAAGTGCGGATTGTTGGTTGAATTGGGGCGCAATACTAGGTCCACTTGCCAAACAGATGCTTGGCATGACTCAAGTGAACCAATGCACACAACGATTGAGTTGGCCCGAGTCACTTCATGTGATGCACTTTCCCAAGTGAATGGACAAGGAATGTATAATTATGAGGTGACTTGGAAAATATAAGGCATCAATTGACAAGGAAGCATAAGGAAAGAAAGAGTCAACAAAGGGATTCTTGGTGGTCTAATCTGGGTCTTAACATTGCAGTTCACCCAAGTTGACTTGGAGACGTGAACATGACCTTCAAGAGGAAAGACTGTAGTTACAACAGGGGTTGAGGTGTGCAAAGAAGCTATGAAGTATTGGAAGGGGACTTGACTTGACTCTTTGTATTATTGTAATGAGTTGTAGGAAATGGATGAGATCCCCTTGTATCATTGTAACATTCTTCTATATAAGTCAATAAAAGGGTTTTAGGCACCACTCGAACTCATGGGTTGTCTTATATTTTCTTTATGGTGAATGTTGTTCTCTATGTGCTTACATGTTGCCTAAGTATGAACTAATATAAGTTCTGATGGATAAGTCTAAGTTGTGTTGAACTTGGTATGATTATCTAACATTGTATCTCTAGGTGAAGTTATGGAAAAATTTGAGCGAAGAGGTGTAGTCTGGTTTTAGTAGGAGCAATTTGGTCAATCCATTATGATTGAGGCAACGCAGCGCCGCATGACCAAAGATGATGAAAAGGAAAAAAATTGGCAAGACTATTAGGTATGTGAAACTAAGTCTCTAAACTTGGGGTAAAGAGTTGTGATATAAACAAGAGGATGAAAGAGGCATAAATAAGGCTAAGGAGGGTTATTGATCCTTAAATGAGGGACTTATAGCCCACTCACTTCACCAACATAGATTCTCTACGAAATCTAAAATATGACCTCTATTTCTCTTACCTATACAAAGATCTTTGTCCTATGAATTGATTCAAAGGCCTTTGTTCTAGATTGGTTCACTACTTAGTTTGAAATGAATTCAAGCCTCTCTCTACTAATTATTAGTAGAAAAAAATTGGCTTTGTTTGTGTGATGAGTTAACTTGTTGGTTACTTGCTTATGTTGGCCAACAAGTTTTCTCTATCTTCAAATATTTGAAAACTCATTATCTCAAACTCTCGAAATATGTTATTATGTGTTGGGCACTTGAGCTCCTTCTACGTCAACTCACTCAACCAACAAGACTAACCATTCATTTTTCTCTTGTTCCAACAATATTCAAGGACTTTTCATTCTCACTAACCGAACACTCTCCTTTGCTATAGAATCATGATTAATTGTTTTCCATCCTCATCCTTGCTATCAACATCGACTATTGAGATGAGATCCCCCATTGAAATCACTTTCTCTATGCATTGTGGAATTGTCTTTGTTCAATGTTTATTGCAATGTATCATTTTAGCAGTACGAAGTCAATTTCAACACTTGATAAAATGCATTACTTCAACAATAAATCAAAATTACTCAAAATAGAAAATTAAATAGTTCATTCTGACTTCAATTAAGAATAGAACTAGCTCCCTCAAGACATTGTACCAAACACTTTTTACTTTTATACACCTAGATGTAGAGCACAAATTCAATTATCATTAGCGAGGAATGGGTAGACTCGCTTCTCCTGGAATTAATTCCAACATTTATTGCAACAAACCCTTAATCCCATGTTGCTTTTCCTCAACAGGACATCATATGGCCTCCAAGGGATGAATATGCACAACATGTGGCCTTAGTGGGGATAGAGTTGCAATGTATGGCCTCCATAAGCATATTCGTCAGCGTGCAAGTGAGGTTGCAATGGAAACAATCTATATGGAAACAATATTTCTAGCTTTAAGAGGTTGAGAATGGAAACTCAACTAGAAATTTGAAAAAACTCTCTAATTACAACCATTGATCTCAATCCAATAGGAAGAAAATGAACTTTATACAAATAGTGGAAGGAAAACAATGAACTTTAGCTAACAAAAATTCCCATGCTTTGGTTGATATGGTTTACCATAACCAAATTCAATTTGGATGTAGATGAGAGCCCAATCGAATTCCAACTTAACTCTATCATAATATTCAACCAACTGTATGGTTGTACCCACTCACTTACTTACAACAATAATTGAGAGATGGATGAATTGAGCTTTGGGATGCTTAAAAATTCTCCCAAGGGGATACACACATTGACTATTGATGTAGAGCATGTTGTATCTACATGTTGACATCAATAATTGGTAATTGGTGTTGACATCAATGCCAAAGGGGGAGATTGTTGGATCATGTTGTCATTGATGCCAATGGTTTGATTGATTGATGTCTTGATTGATGTCAAGTGATTGATTGATGTCAAAGGATTGATCGATTGATGATTGATGTAATATAATATGTATTGTCCTTGATGAGAATGCATAGATGAAGATGGATCAATGAGTTGTCATTGATACATGATGAAGATGGATCG